>JANVCQ010000009.1:19100988-19141122 GCA_025531925.1 Erythroxylum plowmanianum | reverse complement strand
TTTTAGTATTATTACTATTAGTCTTGTTTTCATTATTTTATATATATCTATATCTTTTGTTATTTTTATTATGATTTTTATGTATTGATGTTGTTTTACATATTTTCTCTGTAACTTGTATCATTTTTTTTTGTTATCTCATTTGCATATGGGTCTACCGAAAACAGCCTCTCTATTATATAAGGGTAAAGCTGTTTATTATCGACCTCCCCAGACTTCGCTTCAGTGCGAAACTTCAGACTGAATTTGATGATGATGATGATGATACCTACGATAACCACGTTTCTATACCACGTTTCTACTATAGTTGCTTTTAGAATTTTTTATAAGATTGTTTCTTTTCGGTATATATTTGTGCTCGCTCTTGTTATTACAAAGCTACAAGCTTCACCTACTCATACTGATTCTTGTAATATTGGCTAGGTTTTTTAATTTTTTAAGGGTTAAGAATTTCTATTTTTTAGGAGTTAGAAATTTGAATTAATATTGACCAAATAATAATCAACTTATTATTAATTAATACTATTATATTTAATTTAATTTAACTTAATTTTATTACAAATTTTAAATTAAAAATAATTTTAAGTTTGTTAAATTAGACACAAAAGACGCACACCATCATATGGTGTACACGTGTTAATGAGCTCACTTAAAAATTAAAAATGAATAGACCCATACTACGTTTAATTCTTCATTTATTTAAAATTATTTGAACGTTTTTAAAAGATATTATAATTTAAATTAAATGCTTTAAATATTAAAATATATCTAAAATTTGGTGAAGTGTTGAAATTTAGTGTCTGGAATCGTCAGGTCGATACGTCCGAGTGGTTAAGCAGACAGACTTGAAATCTATTGGGCTTCGCCCCCGCAGATTCCAAACCTGCTGTCGATGATTGATCTTATATTTTAAGCATATTTTCCACTAATAGAAGTCCAACATTCTTTAATACAGTTGAATCAGCAGAAAGCCCCAAAGTGTTGCCCTTGTAGGTGACCTACTAAGATTCCAACCCAAACCCAAATTATAATTTAATTTTATCTAAATTTTCATAATTAATTTTATTAAATTCAAACTTGATCGAGTCTAAGCACTTAATGATATATATTTTCTTATAAAGATGGGCAATAATTAATTGCATTTTATTTTTTAAAAAAAATTATTAATTAAATTACATAATTTGATTCGGATAAAGACAATAAAATAGCTCAATAAATAATCTAGATTAATGAGCCGAAGTTTGTAAGAAAAATGAATTTTAATTAGTATGAGTTAAACTTATATCAAACATGTGATGAGAAAATCCGATATACACACTATGTATAGAAGATTAAAGTCTCTCATTATTGCTATAGCAAATCGTAAACATATAAATATTTTAACCTATTAAGAGGTTTATCTATATACAAAGATAGGGAAAGTATTTGATGCGTCTGGGCGAGTAAATCCTCTGAAGGGGACAGTAAACTTACGCTTGTTTCGATCTTAAAAAGCTTCTTCGAATATTATAAAATCGAAATTGCGTATTTTTATATTTTTTTTATTTCCCGTTTGATCGAATACATGCGACCAAGTTCATGCCACGCGTTCCACTCAAATCTGTTAACTTGTGGGTTGATTTCCGACTGAGAGATTCTTTTGGTAGGGTCAACTCCTCTTGTTGAAACTTGTAGCTTTAATGCAAACAGTTACACATCTTTTTCACTAACATGATTACAAAACAACTTTGTCTAAAACGTCATTTTGTTGGACCCACACGTGTATAAATTTTGGAGATGGGATCCTCTGTCTAATATTACCCTGTCTTATTCTGTTCCATGAAATCTCAGCCATTTATTTCGCGGGATCCATGCAGAACTCACGCGGAATCCACATAGGACCTACATAAATAAATGGTTGAGATTCATTAGACAGAATAAGACAGGGTAATATTAAACAGGGGATCTGAACTCTAAATTTTGGGCACTCTTATCTAATAATACATATTATTCGGAAAAATAGATACATAACTAAACCCCAATTAGCACAAATTAGTGAGATTTAAAGAAGTTTATCATATCTTGCAATATATTGAAGATCTCAGTCAGCTTATTATGTTCATAGAAACTTGATAATACTAATTAAACAATTATCCCATTTTATATAATTGAGATTCCCCAAGAAGGTAAGTTGCTACAACTAAACATGATCTGTAAGTTGAGCTCTGCCAGGACTGAGGACCCCTCTTTCCATTTTCTACCATCACTCTTTTATTTTTAATGCTACCCTCAATCTGTCTCACTGAATTATTATGGATCATATGTCATTCAATGTACCTAATCAGCCAAGTATATTTAATTGGTAAATATCCTACTTTAATAAATTTTATGATGTTATTAACTGAGGATATTTGGAAGTCACAAACATAGAAGATGAAGAAGAGACTATTTTATTCTTGCATTTATGGATACATCCAATCCAACCTAAAACCCTTAACTGTAAACAAAAAGGACTTGTACTTTTTCTCACTCACTCCTTGAATCCCTATTTTTGTTTAATTTGGTTATTGCGACAACATATAAACTTAATATCATTTCTGTCAACTTTCTTCATGTCCCTTAGCTAGGCTTCTTTTTAGCCAATAGTTTGTATGATCCATGTTAATTTCCTTTTGTTTTTCTTGAAAAAAACACAACTCAAGGTCCACTTTGGACTGAGAAGGCATGGGAGTTGTGTAAGCTTATATCAGCTTACCTGCATGGATTGCTTTTCCTATCATATTATAATTTTATTTCTCGAAAAATAATCCTAATGCTAATAAGCTCAAAGGCTATATGTACAACTACAACCCATACCCACTTGGAGCAGGTACTAGTACTTGGCCCCTTTTTAATCTATCTATAAACACAACGGTCTTGGTTCGCAGCCAAGTGTCACCAACCCATTCCCCGGAAGAAGGCAAAGCATTTTAGAAACTGATGAAGCGATGATCTTCATGTATGTCGAGGGTGTTTGACGGAGGAAAAATGATTACGCCTTTGAAAGAAACAGCTTTGTAAAAGCCTTCTCTTTCTCATGCTATCATTATCTGCAACGGCACTTGCCTTTTAAGCCCAATGCTCAGAATTATAGGTAGAAGATTCAGGCAGCTCTGCTCTCGTTTCCGGTGGCCAGTTCGCCGGAGATTCAAGCCAAAAATTGTCATCAAGAACTTCGGAAACTTGGGTTCCATATCTCCCAATGCGACAACAAAGCATGATTCCATCATTAACGGGTCTGCTGTAGTTCATCCGAAATCAGAGGAGAAAGGGATAAAAGTTGCATCTTTTAATGCTGCCCTGTTCTCAATGGCATCTGCAGTGCCTCAAGAAGGGAGGTTTTCGAGTTTCGGTGATGAAAATGAAGGTTCTGTGAGGAATAAAAGGTTGATAGAAGGTAGTTTAGGGACAAAGTCTGCAAATGATCGACCAAGGAGCATACTAAAGCAGTCTCCTCTGCTTCCGAATTCCATGACTGGGGATGATAATCTTACTAAACAGCAGAAGTTTGCTAAATCCAAGTTGAGGGTATCCATCAATTTGCCAGATAATGAGATATCATTGCTAAAAAGTAGGCAATTGAGCTATGCAGAACATGAAAATGAGGGCAGCTCTTTAGGTAGCAATTCAGCTAGAATTCTCAAAGGAAAAGCTCGTGCAAGGTCACAAAGTGCGAGTTTTGTGAGAGATATGGGGGATGGTGTCGAGGAAGGGAGATGTGGGATTACTAGGACTGTACTTGAAGTGTTGAAAGAGTTGGACGCTGATGTATTGGCCCTGCAAGATGTGAAAGCGGAGGAGGAGAAAGCAATGAAGCCCCTCTCCGATCTAGCTGCTGCTCTGGGAATGGATTATGTTTTTGCCGAGAGCTGGGCTCCTGAATATGGAAATGCCATCTTGTCCAAGTGGCCAATTAAAAGATGGAAAGTGCAGAAGATCTTTGACGATACTGATTTCAGGTTTGTCTATATTTGTCTCTCAGTTAATTTTGAACCCAGCAAGGCCTGCCTGTTTCTGATTCACTTTTGTTATAGTTCATCCAACTGTTTTTATCCAGACATGAGTGTATAACGCATGGACCAAAAGTTTTGGAAAATAAAGAAAAGTTTCTGCTTTTCAACACTCAGCAATAATCTCTCCAGCTAATACACATAAAGAATTGTCATGTCCAGTAACTTTTAAGGATCTCAGTTGATGAAGATCTGTCTGCATGAGTGCATGTGGGCTAGTATAGTTGTATACAATCTCAAAACCTCCTGATCAGGCACTTCCTTATGTTTCTGTGTTCCTCTTTTCAGCCTGGCTGCATGTAGAGAAGAAATCCATTACCTCTTTGTTTTTTTTCTGTTGCGTTGTCTCATACTCTTATAAGTGAGCATTGCCAACAATTTCTCAGAAAATACTCATGAAAGATTAACATTCAAGGAAAGATATATAAAGTTAAGAATAGGAAAGAAAACAGATGTGAATTCAAGAATTAAAAAGAGCATGATTTGCTGAAAAGTATTCCATCCCTTTAGATTCTGGCCATTTAGGAGAGGGAGAATATTGACTTAAAAATCCCCAGAAAACTAGCACCCAGTATGGTTAAGTTTATCCTGTAAAAACCCTTAGAAGGCTCAAATTTTCTCATGTTTTGGATCTTCAAGATTTGATGGAAAAGAGACATTGGTTTAAGTTTCTTGCGTCCGGTGAGTTGTGCATTGGTATAGCTGAAACGTAGGTATTCCATTTCATTAAATCATTAGGACAATTTTGCTGAAATTTTGAAAAGTCTACTCTTCTTAAAAATTAAAAGTATTAAAATATTTTACAAATTAAAAATTAATGAAAATTTTAAGGTGATGTGTAACTTTTTCTTAAAATTTTCTCTTTTTATGTTTTAAAAGATATGCTATTTTGTCTCATTACTGGCTGTTTACTCAGAATATATAGTAGGTGATCATGCCGATCTTTTACTTAGGTGGCAATTTCACAAGAATGAAATGGAATAACGAAAACCAGTGACTTTGACCTACCAGTCTACCGTCAATGTCACAATTAATCCCAGCCAGAGCAACTAATTTGTTTTATAAAGCGCCAATCTACTTCCAGTAATAGCATCTTTTTGGGATTCTGAAAGACTTACCTGTCTTCAAATTAGGATATAAGTAATCATACGAGTCACAGACGTCAAATGCTCTGGTAGTTACGAAAATGATTGAGCAACAGAAAGAAACATGACACTCCATGACTGGTTTCTCTCTGAATCCAGGAATATTCTCAAGGCCACAGTTGATGTGCCCCTTGTAGGAGAGATCAACTTTCACTGTACCCACCTTGATCATCTGGACGAGAATTGGAGGATGAAGCAAATAAATGCCATAATACAATCAAGTGATGGTCCCCATATCTTGGCAGGAGGGCTTAACTCTCTAGATGAAACCGATTATTCTGCTGAGAGATGGGCGGACATCGTTAAGGTAATCCTACAAGAAAGTCCAACCTTTTTCTTCTTTGTTGTCTTAACGGAATCTGAAACAACTATCATAATCATGTTGCAGTACTACGAAGAGATGGGAAAGCCAACACCCAAGGTTGAAGTGATGAAGTTTCTGAAGAGTAATCACTACGCAGATGCGAAGGACTTTGCAGGAGAATGCGAGTCAGTAGTCATGATAGCCAAAGGACAGGGTGAGAAAAATCATTCTGAACGCTGTAACTATGTTGCCTGTAGCTTTTAGTTTGTGTCATTAATGACATAAAAACACTTTTTTTTGTTTTCTTTTTACTTGAATGAAGATGTGCAAGGGACATGCAAGTATGGGACTCGGGTGGACTACATCTTGGCGTCCCCTAATTCACCTTACAAATTTATTCCAGGGTCCTACTCAGTGTTCTCTTCGAAAGGGACTTCTGATCACCATATTGTGAAAGTTGATGTAATCATATCGAATCATAATGATCAAGAACATGTCCGTAGAAAGAGACGGCAACCTAAACAGAAGGTTGTAAAGATAACCGACTCTTCCAAAGGTGTATGGAAATGGAAGGCAGATGATGAGAAGGATAAATTTCGATAATCATTTTCGTGCCCTTTTTCTTAACTATTTTGCTTTATCTCTTTGCTTCCTTCCATCTGTAAATCATTTATTTTCTGTAGAAAAAGCTACACTTAGTTACAGCTTGAGATAGTGATAATTACTAGTTCGCTTGTGTGATGCAAATCAGCAAAGTTGAGAAACTTGAAATACAAGGAAGAGCTTTATCATAATTTGTCATGTAAAGAATACCTCGGATACTGTTGTACCAAGTGTTGATCTTGTTTTCATGAATCACAAGCATAATTTTCCAATTTGATTTCTTAAGCCATATTAAAGACATGCTTAAGCTTTCGGTATTCCGTAAGAAAAGGATTCCTCTCTGATATTGAACAACCTGAAAAGAATCTCTACTTTGCACTATCTTCGTGTTCACTATCTGTCTCTCTTGGAGTTCGATATCGCATTCTTGTTGATAAAGGATTAGAGGGCCGTTATACCAAACACAGATATCGTCATAACGAAAAGAAAAGTAATACACAAATCGATCCCTTTCAAGTTCAGCATTTTAGCCTTCTGCAACCAAGGTGAGAGTAACAAACTTTGAAGTTACCAGAAGAACATTAACAAGAGAAGCGAAAAATGAAAACAGCAACCATTGTTTTTCTTTTCCCTCTCTCTTTTCCAGTTATCAGAATTACACACCTCTCGCCAAGAAGCATGACAATGTTAAAGAAACCTGCTAAAATACGATCCTTATCGTTACCAAGCTTCTTTATGCACCAAATACCACTTGGATCTGCTAAAAAATCAGTCCTTTTGTTCCTAGCACCACAAAAACCACGAATTGTTAACTTTTGGTCCAAATCTAACGTTAAAAGACTTAAAAGAGATAAAATTCAACTACCATGATCGGTCCTGAAATCGGAATATAGGAAAGTTGTAGGTGGAAGATATTGTCCATGCACCAAACCAGTTCACAAGTTCCAGGTACCACTTTAATGTACACGGGGATAACACTGCAATCGAAAGTGGAAAAACTTTTTCCAGCGACAGAAATGATCGACTGACGGACGTAGTCTTGATCTTGAATGTTACATTACGACCCAAGGAACTGCAACCACTCCAGCTGGGAAGGATCCGTAATATAGCTGAGCTCACAAGAATGATGATTGTTAGATAGAAACTAGAAGTTCTGTTCATCAGTCTTATCAGTAATCACATCCATGGAGTGAATTACAAAATATACCAAAGGTCAAAAAGTATTGGATCCCAAAGAATGCCATCTAGATCTATGATTTCATGAATGAATTTTTGTTCTACATATCTTTACAACAAGAATGCGATTCCTACTTCAGGAACCATGCAGTATGATTTAGAGAAAAAAGTCTGGTTGAGAGGAGAACCACAGGACATATGAAACTATCTAGTGTCTGAACTTGACCCTTCTTGGTTGTTGTGAGAAGCCTGATTGCTTTCGAACGTATACGGATGGTAGCCTGCAGGACTAGAGAGCTGATCTGAGCCAATACTGCTGATCGATTTCTCAATGTCACCCCTCTCGGCTACAAGAGGAATTGGCCTTTCTGGGATGGTGGGAACTGATATCTCTGTTTCCAGCATTTTCACAACCTGATCCATTGTTGGCCTGGCATATAACTGAGGGTGAGAACAAAGAACAGCAATCAACACATACTTCTCCAGAACATCTTGTTCACCCAACTCTGGCATACCACCTTCAATAACATCTAAACTTCTTCCTTTTTTCACCAGTGACCATGCCCAATCAGTCAGAAGAGAGGGCTGGTTGTCATGATCCATCACAAGTGCTTTTTTTCCGCTCAAAAGCTCAAGAAGCACAACACCAAAGCTATACACATCACTTCTATCAGTTAATTGGCCGTACAGAACATACTCAGGAGCAACATATCCCATAGTACCAGCTACTCTAGTACTCAAATGTGTCATTCCCTCCGGGGTAAACTTTGCCAGCCCAAAATCAGCCACCTTTGGCTCAAACCTCTCATCCAGAAGTATATTACTGGCCTTAATATCTCGATGAATGATCCCTGGCTGAGCTCCATAATGCAAATAAGCCAACCCTCTCGCAGTCCCTAGCGCAATCTTCTGTCGACTGGGCCAGCTAAGTTTCTCCATCATAGACCCGAACAAGTGATCATACAAACTTCCATTCTTCATCAAATCACACACAATTATTCTTTGGTGACCTTCAAACTGAGTAGTGGCGATGCAATACCCTCTCAAAGCAACAAGATTGACATGCCTCACACTGGCTATCACTTCAACTTCATGTGCAAAACTGGCATCACCAGCAGCGGAACAATTCTTGAACCTTTTCAAAGCCACTTCCGACCCATCAGCCAACTCACCTCTATACACATTCCCATACCCTCCTCTCCCAATAATAAAATCCCTATTAAAATTCCTAGTTGCCTTCTTTATCTCCTCAAATGTGAACTTAACCAAAGTAGTACTTTCACTAATCGAATCCAACCCAGAACCCGTACCTGCCTCAACTCTGTCAATCTTACTATCCCTCCTCCTCTTCAAAACCTCATGTCTACGCCTCAAAAGCCAACACCCACCAATTCCCATCAACAGGCCAACACCACACACTGTAGACAACACCAAGATCAAAACCTTTTTCTTCCTCTTCTTAGATCCACTTTTCGAAATAATATCAAGGAAAAATAAACACTTGGCAGTACCCTTATCAGTAGGCCCGTACAGATTCACAAACGCCGCTGCATAGATCGACGGATACCCCTGACAATCAGACACGTTACCGACAGAAGGTCCTGTCAAGTACGAGGCTTGAAGCTTCGACAAGCTCGTAGTACAAGCTGCACAAGGAGAGTTGTTCTCAAGCGATTGGTTACAGTTTGCAACCACGTCGTTCAAAGTGGGGCTGGGGATCAAAGACTCGAACTGGGTTCGTGTGGTGATGTTCATGCAGCCCTGGGAGATCCAGCTGGTTTGGAACCCACAAGAGGAGCGAATGTCGAAGTTGGGATAAACTTCGTCGAGGAGCTTCTGGTACGACAGCCAACACGACTGTGACGAATTAAGTGGAGGCAAGAAATTGCTGGTGTTCTGAAGGTACCGGGCTTCGACGAATCTTAGGCCTTGTTTGATGTACTGGCAAGTGAGAGAAGTGTCCGTGGTTGGTTTGTTGGAGCGGGCTGCGAGATTCCGTAGGGCGGTGAAGTCTAGCGGACATGGTGGTGTTGTGGTGTTCTGTGCCAGGATTGAGGTCGACAAGAGAGCTAAGAATGTGAAGATGAGAAGCTGCCGTAACAGTGTCATGGGAGATGCAGTGCAGGCTAAGTTTGTTTCATCAAGTGCGTATATTGTTTGACTTGCGAGAGTTTTAATCAAGACATGAGCTTTTAGTTTTAGCAGCAGCCGCAACCACATGGAGACGCAGAAATTTCGAAGGTCTTTCATAACTGTTAGGATATTTCTTATTATATAATTTTTTAATCAAAACATGAGCTTTTAGTTTTAGCAGCAGCCACAGGTACTCAAGATCTTCTGTCCAATATTACCCTGTCTTATTATATCTCATGAAATCTCAATCATTTATTTTGTGAGACCTACACGGAACTCACGTAAGATCCACATAAATAAGTGGCTGAGATTTATTGGACACAATAAGACACCATAATATTGGACAAGAGATCTGGACTCGCCACAGGGAGACGCAGCTTTACAATTTTAAGACAAATTTCAAAGGTGTTTTCTAAGTGTGAAGATACATGTTATTATTTAATTTTGGTATTTTTTATTATTAGATATTCAAGATAATGATTAAAAATATAAATTATGAAGTCTTACTTAAATTGAATTTTTGAATAGTGTTATTGTATAAATAAAAGTCCATTTTGAATGAAAATTAAAGTGAATTATGTTCCTATTTGAAATATAGATAATATAAGATGACATATAAGCTATCTTGTGTGAAGGTTTTTATGTATAGAATTTTTCACTACTGCATGAGTAAGTTCTTCGAGGGACATAAATGAGTTATTGGGTGATTTTCTTCTTGGTGGATGTTCCCGTGAATCACTGTTGTATTGGTTTTATTATGTGAGTCATTGGAGGTTGTCTCTGTTTTGCAGAAAAATACGTAAATGTTTTGGTGGCATTTTTCTGGTAAGTTTTGATGGTGAATGGAAGAGGAAAAGTGTGCAGTTTTGATCTGAATATTTTATTACATTGAGGAAGGCTTACGTGAGAGACTTTGTGGTGGTGTCTTGGTATTGGTTGATTGATTGTGTATAGAAAAAAAATCACGTTGCTGTGTGTTGCTAATATAATGAGATAGCTGAAGGAGTGTTGTTGTGTGGGTGATTTTTCTTGCCTAAAATTTTCTATGTGCGTTATCTTGCTTCTATGACACACATGAGTAATTTGGTGAAGGTTTTGGCTGGGCGTTGATTGATGATGTGTGCGTGAATGGTGAAATCTTTATCTGATTATTTTGGTGATTTGAGGTATTGTGAACATGGGTTGAAGTAAAAGTGGTGTGTGTATGTATGTGACTCCTCGTCTGGTTTAACAACGTGTGTACATGATAGTGTCGTGGGCTGAAGGACAAATTTTATGAGTTGCAGATTTTGTGATGGTGCACGTGTGACGCCTTTATACGTGGCTCTCTCTTTGTCTTGTTCTGGGTTGGTTGTTAGTGAATAAGCAGATCACGTGATTGTAAAGTGTAGAAAATTTCAAGGGAGCAACAGATTGGTAGCTAGTGTCCTTAGTGAACAACTATCATATTAATCTTCAGAAGAGTCGAAAACCTTTCAAGAAGTTGTTCTTGTCTATCTTAAGTGTATTCAGTTTTCGTTCTTTATTATTTTAATCAGTTGAATTATTTGTTTAGTGTTCTTTTGTTAAGAGATTGAATGAGAAAATTCTTTGTCGAGATTAGTACGAGATGGTTGTACTATTGGGTATGAATTTTTTTCACGGGTCGTAAGAACGAAAGATAGTGTCAAGGGTTGAGTAGTGTCAACTCAATAAAACCTTGTATAAAACTATTGTCGTTAGTGAAAGAATTAAGCTGAGTCAGGGCTCTGTAGACGTAAGCAAGATGTGTCGAACTGTATTACCAAATTTTGGTGTTGATTTACTTAATTTCGTATTTATTTTTTGTCTTCATTTGAAGGGAAGTTTCTTATTTGTGACTAAAAAAGGAAGATTATTAGGATATGTCTTATTATTTAATTTTAACATTTTTTATTATTGGATATTCAAGATAATGATTAAAAATATAAATGAAAAAGTCTTACTTGAATTGGATTCTTGGATAGTATTGTTGCACAAATAAAAGTCCATCTTGAATAAAGATTGGAGTAGATTGCATTTCTTTTTGAAATATGGATAATGGAAGATGACATGTGAGTTATCTAGTGTAAAGGTTTCTATATCTAGGATTTTTCACTGCTGCGTGACTAAGTTCTTTAAGGACACACGTGAGTTATTGGGTGATTTTCTTCTAGGTGGATGTTGCCGTGAATTACTATTGTGTTGGTCTTATTGCGTGAGTCAACGGATGTTGTCTTTATTTTGCAAAAAAATACGTGAGTGTTTTGGTGAGGTTTTTCTGGTGAGTTTTGATAATGAATGGAAGAGGAAAATGTATAGTTTTGATATGAATATTTTACTACATTAAGGGAGGTTTACGTGAGGGAATTTGTGGTGGTGTCTTAGTATTGGTTGATTGATTGTGTATGGAAAAATTCATGTTGCTGTGTGTTGCAAATATAGTGAGATAGCTGAAAGAGTGTTGCCGTGTGGGTGATTTTTATAAAATTTTCTATGTGTGTTATCTTGCTTCTGTACCACACACACATGAGTGACCTGGTGAAAGTTTTGGTTGGCGTTGATTGACAGTGTATACATGAATGGTGAAACCTTGATTTGATTATTTTGGTGATTTGAGAGATTGTGTACGTGTTTAAGTGTGATGTGTGTGTATGTGACTTCTCATCTGGTTCATCAACATGTGTGCATGATAGTGTCGTGGGCTACAGTACAAGTTTTATGAGCTGCAAATTTCGTGATGGTGCATGTTTGACTCCTTTATACGTGACTCTCTCTTTGTCTTGTTTTGGGTTGTTTGTTGGTGAATGGCAAATCATGTGGTAGTGGAGTACAGAAAATTTCAAGGGAGTAGTAGATTGGTAGCTAGTGTCATTAGTGAACAACTATTATATTAATCTTCAGAAGAGTTGAAAACTTTTCGAAAAGTTATTCTTGTCTATCTCAAGTGTATTCAGTTTTCATTTTTTATTATTTTAATCACTTGAGTTATTTGTTTAGTATTCTTTTGTTAAAAGATTGATTGAGAATCCTCTGTTGAGTTAGTATGAGACGGTCGTACTATTGGGTGTGAAATTCATTCACGTGTAGTGAGGACGAGGGATAGTGTCAAATGTTAAGTGAGGTCGGCTCAATAAAGCCTTATATATAACTATTATCGTTAATGAAAGAATTAAATTAGGTGAAGGCCCCGCAGATGTAAGTAAAATGTGTCAAACTGTTTTATCAAATTTCTGTATTGATTTGTTTAATTTTATATTTATTTTTTTTATTTTTATTTGGTACAAAAAAATTAATAATTACTAATATAGTTACAAATATGCAACAGAATATTACAAGTAACTACAGTTAAATCAAATGTGAAAATACCACACCCCTTGATTCTTTTCACTAACTTTTTGTCAGCTCCAGCAGGCAGATTCCAGGGAGTTTAAAGAATCAACGTGTGATTTGTTGGTGAGATTGGATTAAATAACTGTGGTTGGGTAAAACACTTTTCTGATACCTTGTTTCAGTTCTTCCTTTAGCCTCTCTGTCTTCGTATAAAACTTGGATATTTAAATGCTCCAAAGTTTAATATTATAATACTTAATCAAATGAGTAATGATTACGACCTTTTTGTTATAAATAATAATAAAGGAATTGCATGGAAAGGCATTTCTTTACAGTCAGCAATCGGGGGCTATCCATACCAGAGCCAGAGGAATGATCCAGGAACTAAGTGGGCTTCTAGAGTGGGATTCCCGACGACTTAGTCGTCTATACGAAAAGTAATTGTAGTAGCATGTAAGTATGAAAAATTAAAAGGGTTAATTATTTCGTAAATTTTTCGATTAGCAAACAAACAAATTTAGAAAAATTAAGAGAACCAAAAAAAATAAATCAACACCGAAATTTGGTAACGCAGTTTGGCACACCTTGCCTATATATGCGGGACCCTCACCTAGCTTAATCACTTTCACCGAAGTATAATAGTTTTACTCAAGGTTTTACTGAGCCGACATCACTCAACCCTTGACACTATCCCTCAACTTCATTTCCCGTGAAAGAATTTCATACTCAATAATACGACCAACTTGTGTTAACCTCAACAGAAGATTTTTTCAATCAACTCAATAATACGACCGCTTCGTACTAACCTCGTCAGAGGATTTTCTCAACAATATTTGATAATAAAGATAAGAAATAAACAACTCAAGTGATTAAAATAATAAAGAACAAAATAATAATACACTTGAGATAAAAAGAACAACTTCCCTATGGGTTCTGCTCCACTGAAATAGATCTGGAAGTCGTCACAATAACAATGATCTGATTCACATAAATACCAACACGAAATCACAGCTTCACCAATAAAACATTCACCAATCAAAATATACGCAGCCCATAAGAAAATCAATTAATAATCGTTGTTGTTGCTGATCAAACAACTTCACCATGCCTCATATAAAAGACGCATGAATCATTCGCCTTCAAAAATTCACACACATCCGTTTTTGTTGCTGCAGACACTGCCTTCCGTTTTCTTTTTACTTGCGTGTTTTTGTAATCTTCTATATGAATCAAGTATGTGGAGAACCCATCCAATAGAAATCCACGTGGGCTTTTTCAACTTTTTGCAAAACCACAAGACACAGTATTCAACTACAAATCCACCAAGTTCTCTTTTTAATTAATGCAACCCCCACAGTAAACCCACACTTTTATAATTCTCAAGCTTTAATTAACACGTAGCCACACAATCTTTACCGCTCAACTAAGATATTTTACTGCAGTTTTTGTTCAATAATTAATTAACCCATGCTATCTCTTTTCACGCTAGAGATAGATTTGCAGTAGATAGAAGATATGCACAATCCTTCAAATATTGAGAGTTCCGCTTCAATTATAATTTTATCACAACTGAACCATTATCCAAATACCTTTTGAATTCAAGTCAATATCTAACTAATATCTTATATATCCAATTAATAAATAATGCCAAAATATATATCCTAACAAAGTATATGTTTTAAAGTAAATTCCAGTATATGTAATAACTTTAAATTATAGCATATTTAATGAGTCTATAGTGCATCAAAGTAAATGATAAGTTTGATTTAATAAATGTTCATTTATCTTTATTTTTAATTTCAATTGAGTTGTTACAAGACCTTTCAGATTAGACACCAAATAGTTATATTATGAGGAAGCGATCACTTATTCCTTCTCTGCTATATAAGTATCCATCAATTCAATATATAAAACTTATGGGTGCTTGTTTGGAAACAATGAGAAAAAAATAGAGATATAGAATTAAAATTTATGTTTGATATTAATAATGATAATACTTTCATTTTTTCATTTTCTAGCAAATACTTTGATCTTTTAGATTATCAAAGGAATGAGATTTATTATTGACTATACTTTATTCCTATTATTTACTATATTTATTTTTATTATTATCTGTAAACTAAGTGTCCTCAGATATTCTACTGGTAGCCAAAGAAATCAACTTGAGAGTTTGTTAGAAAAGTCAAATTTCGACTCAAAATTTCCTCCTTTTTCACGTTTCTAACGATGAAAAAGACACTATTAACACCTATCCTTCACACGTCTGCAAGAATAAAAGACAAGCTTTTTCATGCCCCACTTCTGTACCTATTTCATTTTAAGGAACGTCATCATATTTGTTGCATTTAATAAGGATAAGTTTTATTAGTTAACTTAAAATATTTACCACAAATATATGTGAAAATCATATCAGGTATGGTAGTGGGACTTTCGGTGCGTAGTGCGTACATATATTCAAGATTTATTGAGATTATTGTGACCTGGAGTCTAACGACGATAGGCCTTTCCATTTTTTTGAAACTCTAAACAGAATTATACTAATGGTTTATCCAATTATTTTGATAAAAACTATCATTCAGTTGAATATTAAAAGTCTATTGATTTTACTTTTCGCATATTTGATATATAAATAATAATCATAATTAAAATGAAAAAGATTATTTAATCATCATATAAATATAAAATTAAAGACAATACAAAGTACTTAAAATGCTACAATTTTATTATATAATAAATAATATTACATCAAAACATCAAGTAAAAAGAATAATAAAAATCCATGACTCTCTAAATATTATAATTTACAACAACTGTTTGTGTCAAGGAAACAACCAATTAGAAGTAAAATATGAAATTAAAATATTTACAGTTATATTTATATTGCATATATAGAATTTAATATATACATTAAATATAAACGAAATTTAAAAAAAGAGGAGAAATGAAAATATGAAACTTCATTCAATCGAATATCTACTCAAATTATATTAATTTCAATTCTCATTTGGTACAAAATCTTCATCATTGAGATGAATCTCATTATCATCGTTACTCAAATTCATTACACCAAATTATATGCCAATACCTTCTCTTTCAAGATTATCTCCCAAGTCATTCTCATTTATCAAATTAGATTCCTTAGAAATCTAATTAGTCAAAAGATCGATATGGTCAAGGTAAATTTGATCTACAAAACTACTTGTTCTATTAAGAATCTTAGTAAATAAATAAAATAAATAATTAAGAAATTACAAGAAATTATATTTAATTTAACAATGATAACAACATATCTTTCGTGAAACTTTAGGTTGTATTGAACAAATACCAAGTTATTCTTTTGTGTTCCAATCTACCTTTCCTAAAACTTTAAGTTGTATCAAACAAATACCAAGTTGTTCAATCTTTTGTGCTCCAATTTATTTTTTTCTTAGAATGAATGGATTTAAATATGCTTCAATTCCTTTCATATCTTGTTACACTCATAATTTAACTCTGAATTTGAATTACAGATCTTTGCAATTATAGAACACCAATCCCAAATTGGTCCCCACAAAGCAACTGTAAGATAGTAAAAGTAACATTATAAACAAAATAAAATTATGGTTAATTTTCAACAAGTAACAAAGGTGAAAAAATATACTTGGATTAAGCTTGTCTCTTTTAGGACTAGTAACGAGCATCTTAAAATCACCACAAGCATCTTTATAATCCTTTATTTGTGAGCTTAATAAATCTTGCATCATCTCATGGGCAACAATTGTTGTAATAGTTAATAAAATTTTCCCATTAACTTCAATTTTTATTGTAAATTTTGGTCTAGAACAAATACTGGGATTTAAAAATGCCTCAGGTGTAAACAATAAAGATTAAATTTATCTTTTTCATCTCTCATTGATGATTGCAAGATAAAATGTGTACAAAGAAGGTCTATTTTTCATATTGATCATGACTGCTTCCTTTGCCGTCTCTATGATATCTTAAAAATAATCCATTGTTATCTTCTCATCACTATTAGTTAGACCAAGCACTCTTACTAAAGACTCATAAACTCTGATTACAAATTGACATTAGGAACAAAATTCTTTATCTTCAAGTATAATTTTAGAAACCTTAACTCCATAATTTGACATGTCATATTGTGATGCGACTCACTTATCACTTGTAAATATTTGTTTCAACTCCTTCTTCATCAGAACAAAACATTGAAGTAATAAAAAAAAATTAGTCACAAACCTTGTTATAGTATGACAACATAAATTCCTATCATTGGTAATTCCTTTCACATACACGATTATAGATAAACTTGGTTACTTTCTTTATTTTCAATACAGTATCATCAATGATAGGAAAATATCTATTATCTCTTACATTTTCCAACTTAAGATCAATACATTGTGCAGCACAAGAAGTTCAATTAAAAGAATTATACTTAACCTTTTTCTAATTGCTTTGTAAGTAGAATTATTGTCAGTAATAAACTGAACAATATTTTTTAGCCCAACTTCATTGAATATATAAAACAAAGTATCAGTATTTTTCCCAAGGTCAGATGTATCAACAGGCTTCAAAAACATTATCTTCTTAGTTGAATAAACTTAAAAATTAATAATGAGTTCATATATTCTATTTGTCCAACCATCACACATAATTAAATATTTATATGTTGCCCAAGTCATCTTCTTTCATCCAAATAATTGTTTATTTAGTAAACATAAATACTCAGAAGTTTACCTATATAGTCATCAATTGAAGAAGTCTTATATCATGGACTATAAAAGACAATAACATCCACTATAGGTTACTAATAATAAGACTGGGCAATGTTGAATGATACACGTAAATCATACTACCATCTAGTCATTGTCATGTTCACATTACGAGTCGCTTCAAATTAAAAGGCACTACGAATTGAAGGTTGAGCTTTAAGAATTGTTCATGGTTCATCATATCAGGTGCAACATTCCCTTATTGTTGGGTGGAAATACCAACACCTTCAACATCCTCACTATCATCCTGACCACTGGAAAAAGAACTCCCACGACTAATTTCATATTTTAACCTTTTTCTTCTATCTTCTTCATCTTCATACTCTTCAAATAAAGTCTTTATTTACCATTTTACGTCACGACTTACTTTTTTACAAGGCTTTACATCACCTATAGTCCCAACTAAATGTTTCTTTAATCTAGTGATTACCTCTCATTTCAAATGCTTGTAATACACATAAATGGTACGATTCTTCATTCAAAGAATCAAACTAGCATGAGCTCTAATTCTAAGTCGACCATCAAATATTCCTAAAATGACTAAATTATCAGGAGTACTTAAACTCTACTCCATTTATCTAAAAAAATAAATAATCAAATAACTCAACTAGTTCAATTGTAAAAACTTTAAATTGACCAACTTTCTCATTTGTTTTTAATTCTCCAGTTCAATTTACTTTAATAACTTTTGCTGTAAAAAATTGACCAATTTATTAATTAATTGGTTGATTTTCATAAAAATAATAAGCACTTATGAATTAAAACAAATCGATTAATTTTCATTTACCAATCTTTTTCAATTAAACTTCAAAATTTTCAATAGGTAAGGACAATCTCTTTTAATCATATTTTAAATTCTTTAATTTTATTTAATCTTTAATTAGTTTTATATCGATCTAATACTTATTGAACCTTTTAAACCTTAAACTTCTTGTCTTACTTATTTACCTTTTGATCTGGTTTCTAAACATTGACAAAAATAAATGAAGGCATTATCAAAATTAAATTAAGAAATTCATATTAAGAATATAATTTTTATATATAATATCATCACACAACTATAAAAATTTAATATTCAATTATAAGCATATCCACATTCCAGATAAACTTTATCTTACATATTTCTTTATGATAACACACATTGCAAAGATGACTTTTCTTTAGGATAACACATTTAAACACTTACAATTTCACATATGTTGAATAATAAGTATTCTTTTATAAATTCACTTATTATTTTCTACTATGTATTTAACTATCCCTAAGATAAACTGATGAATGTCTATTTGCTACCATAAGATAGGATTAATATTTGTAATATTATCTCCTAATTACAATAATGAGCAATATAAAATGCAAACATTTAATTTTCTTAACTTAATTACATATGTAAATGATTTAGTTATATATTAAATCTTATATTTAAATGATTAATCATATGTAAAATAACTTTTATATGCAAAAAATAATTACGAAATTGTATGTTTCATACAAATCAATTAACAAATTAACATTTTAATAATTAATTTTGATATGATTTTAATGATTATTAAAATAACAAATAATATTACATGTTCTTTAACCAGAGACAATTCATAATGCTTAAATGTTCTTCCATACATCATGTTATTTTGATCTCATTTCTTCATGAATTCACAACGCTTAAATGTTGTTGAACCATACACAATTCACACAACCAATTCCAACATCCAAGCCTAATGCATATTTTATAAACCATTCACAATAAACATATGACATAACCAAAACACAATGCAAATGCTTAAATGTTGTTAAACCATACACAATTCACGCAATCAATTATAGCTTCCAAACTCATTGCATATTTTATAAATCATTCACAATAAACATATGACATAACCAAAACACAATACAATTACAATCCAAAGAAGAAACAGACAACCTAAAAAACACAAAAAAGACAAATTGTAACCAAGTTAATGAGTAATGCAAGTCAGGTCAGGTCGTGGATTGATTTGGGTCGCATGTTAGTCAGTTCAGGTTGTGGATTAACCAAATGCAGATTTGGCTTCTGGATTACTCTAATTCAAACCCATTTCTGGCCGAAGGATTAGGATCCAAAGTCTGGGAATTGGCTGACTGGATGCACGTGTGGTATGTAGAAAGCGGTGGATAGTAATTATGTGTGAGGAGCAACGACCAATGACGGTGGTGAATGGTTCTTGGAGAGTAGCAAGCGATGGAGAGCAAACTATCAAGGAATTAGTGAAGAAGCTGAGGAGGAGAAAGCAGGAAGCTGTAGAGGGGGCAATGACAACTATCAAGGAAGCGACAATAACAAAGGACAGAGAGATGTGTGTGAGGATGAGGGAGGGTGGTGGCAATTGAGGACGAGGGAGGGTGGCAATAAGACTATGATATGATAGAGAGATGTGCACTGTTGGGTGAGACGATAAGAGTGAGAGGCTGCTGAAGACTAAAGGAGAAAATGAATAATGTTAGGTTTTAGTTTAGTTTTTTTTTCAATTTGGCCCCTAACTTTTAAGAATTTCAAATTGTTTCTTGATATTTTTTGGTATTTTGGTACTGATCAGTACAAGTCGGTACCATTTGGTATCGATCGGTATTGGTCAGTTTCCATAATCAATATAGTACAATTTGAGTACCATTCTTTGACTGATATGAAATGATACTCATATCTCTGCTTTGAATGACATATAAAAGAGCGGTGAGTTGCAAAAAATGTGATTTTTAATCATATTTAAATATTGATAAATGAATTAGTTACTTTACTGAATGACTATGACGAATTCATATAAGATAATCATAAAACAAATAATAATAAATGAGAATAAAGAAAGAAACACAAAATTGGTTTATAATAACCTGACCAAACAACCTTCAGAATGTATCTACTCTAAAAACTTCATTTGGGCTTATCTTCTTTTTTTAATCGATGAAGATAAAGCCTTACAATTGTCTAAATTTATCACAAGCAAATATAAAAGTTTTACAACTCCTATGAAAGCTTACAGGAATCTTCACAATTTATATCACAAGCAATTCTTTTAATTTCAATTATATATAAATCAAAAACTTCATTTTCTTGCTCACACCAAAGAACTAAGGTTCAATTTGAATGTGACATTGATGACTAGAGTTATGAATTCTTTTTCTTTTTTTTCCCCTTGAAAGGTAAAGAAAACATAAAATATTATGCATTCTACTCGTTGTCATCAATTAAAAATTATTTGATAGGAGGAGGTTTCTTAAAATCAATGCCATGGACTCAAATAATTTTTCCCAGCTTGGAAGAAGGAATGATAAGAAGTTGGAAAATCATGTTTCCGTTAACAGTGTTTTAACGTAGTGTCACTTGATTTTATTCATAAATTTATATTAATTCTATATAAATATATGTTGATGAATTTTAATAAAATAGGGTACCAACTTGTTACTCGCAAAAGCTAAAAAAATAAGAAATAAGAGATTAAAGAGATAAGAGGGGTTGATGGCTTAGACAGGAGATGATTGTACCAATAATCATTTGATCTTAGATGATTGTACCAATAATCATTTGATCTTACTTGCTTGTCACGATACAAACACTAAATGATTGTCGGTGCAATGATGATACTAATCATATTAAAGCCCAACATACGAGTGTGTTGTTTACGTGTTAACTTTTCAAATTATAACATGGTATTGCTATTTTCACAAAGGCACGTTCCCTCCGTCTCCAACTCTTTTTTTTTTTTTTACATTAGGTATCCTGACTTAGTCAGGCTAATCCTAATTTCCTAGAATCCCACCCCAAGAGTCTAGAGGAGGTAAATCTAGAACTCCAAGATTCCTCAGATTCTTACGTAGCCTGTACACTTTTGCGCACAAGGAGTCTTCACATAGTTGATTGTTCAACTTGATGATTGATCACTGGCTCTCCCCTGCTCAACATCAGGTTCCCATCAGCCCCCAGGTTCCCGAGTAGCTCCAACTCTCACACTGCCGTTGGAAGCGAGACGTCCGTAATTGATCCGATCAAGGAGCTGTGCCCAGGGGGCTAGAGGATCATCAATAGGAACATGCCTATTTCCCCTTCTTTAGCGTGACTCGAACTCAAGATCTCCTTGTTAGGGGAGAGTCTTAAGTGAGGAAGTAGGAGAAGAAAACATTCAAATAGTGAATCAAACATAGTTAGGGGATGTGTGCGTGGCAAAATCTGAACCACATATTAATGGAGCAAACAAGGTTGATAAATCAGGCAGTAGGCCCTGGAAGGCTGGAACTGGACAGAAAGAGCCGGAAGCTGGCAATTAAAAAAGCCAGTCGTCTCCGTTCTCCAAGCTTCTTAAATAGAAGACTCCATATGTTTCGTTCTTGCCTTTATGAGATATGAAGGACAATATATGTAAACTATTTTTAATAAAAAATTTATTTCCATAATTTAAATTTATATAATTTTATAATTATAAAAAAGTAACTTTACTGATCACTCACGCTTATCCTCAACATAACATACTCCTTAAAGTTAAGCCATCCTTGTCAATGCTTCAATTATATAATTATATGTTGATTGCATTGTTGTTAGTGATAAATATATTTTAAGTCTTTTAATTTAAGATCATTTTTTTATTTTAACCTCTTAATTACAATAATTATTCAGATAGCGAGTGGGGAACTAGGCTCTTGAGGTGCCGTGTGAGGTTTGTGGTTTCGTGACCAAATTGGCAACTATATTATTGAAAATATTGATATAACGTCAACTCTTTTATTTCACGTGTTTAATTAATGCCAATAAAAGAGTCAAGAGAATTTTAGCTGAATAACTTATTAAAGCAAAATCCACACGAGAAGCCTGCCAAGGCCAACCTCTCCTTTCCGAGTCGGATGTTGTTGACCGCTAATCTGTATGTGATCAATTTTGGTGCACTGGAGAAGTTCGCTAAGATCAGATGTCCACATCTGCTAACAACAGATAACGAACGTTTTGATACATAACTGAACAGTGAACACTACTTGCTGTGTTGAACAGAGGCAGTAAATACGATTTGGTGATTCTTTGGATGGAATTATATTAATAGATTTTTTAATTAGTAGAATTTTTTAAAATTTTTTTCTAAAAAATAGTTAACTGTTTGATTATCAATTAAAAAACAATTTTTTTGAAAGAGTTTTATACAGTAGACTGCTTAACAATATAAAAATAAAAAGTATTTTTATTAATTTTAATTATATTTTATTTTGTAATAAAAATTATTTATGTATATAAAAATTATTTAAAGTATATTAAACAATATGCAAAACATAATATATTCATTATTATATAATTTTAAACCATATGAAACATAAATGAAAATATATCTAACTAAATCTTTTATATGGATTATAACATAAGTAAAACTAATATAAAAAATAAATATTAAAACATATCAAAAAAGTCAAATAATATTATATAAATCTCAAAATTAACCTGAATATAAGTTTATGGGTATTGCAGAAATTATATGTAAAACATAAGGACTAAAAAATAGACTCACAAATTGATTAGAAAAATCTAAATGAAAAAGCATTTTTTTGAAAAGCTCCAAAGAGTTTCTTAAAAAACTGTATTTTTGGTTGCCAAAAAAACTATATCTATTAAAAAAAATACTTTTTCATTTTACAATCAAACAATCATTAAAAAAAAAATTTTGTGGTGAAAAAAGTACTTACTCAACTTCCCAAAGTTGAACCAAACAGGCACTTGGATTTGTTCTTGTTCTTATACATTAAAAACATAACGAGTTTTATGCATTTTATATTAAAATACAACGGATTAATTCCTAGAAAGTTGTATGAATTCTTTTTAGAAATTAAGGTTTACTACGTTAAAAATTATAATTTATTTTTTGTAATATTGTTTACTTATTATAAAACTTCTTCAATTCATAATTTTAAAACAGTCATATTAAAATCACATTATTTTGAACAAAATACAAAATTTAAACATATGATAACTAAACTGTGTAATAACTAATTAAATAATATTATAAAAGAGTAAAAACAATTTTAAAAATACAATAATTCAAATTACAACAATAAATAGATACATACGAGTATTGAGAAATGTATCTTAACAAAATTTAACGTATCTATAATAAATAAATAAATAAAAATTATTCATACCTGAATCAATCACATTTTTAATTGATTTTTTTTATTGCATAACTTTAAAGAAGATGTTAGGTTAAACTTACCTTACAAAATCTTAAAACATATTATTGTATGATAATCAAATATTATAACAATAACAACTCCCCCCAGTATAAATCTTGCTAATATACGAGATATTGGAAAGTTTAATAGTGCGCAACGTAATCTTATTCTTAACTAATATAAAGACTAATTTCAAAATATAATAAATGAATACGAATTTGTTGTATTTTAGTTTGTGCACAATTAGTTGTAATAGTTCTTTTGATCTGACATGTGAGAGGAAAATATGTTATATGAGTTCACTTTTGACCTTATTTAATAACTAATAAGCATGATTGTGATTAATTTACATAAGACAAATACAAAAAAATCACAATAATAATAAAAAGAGTAGAAAAAGAAAGATAAAATCAACTAGTTTTACTTTGTCATAGGTGAATGACCCAGGACTTGATTGACCATCGATTGACCCATCAACCGTCTGACGGTTTAACTGATTATACATTGTCCATTTTATAACTTTTTAAATTTTGTTCGGTTAGTCTATCTAAATCATTTAAAATTTCAACTTCCAATGTTTTCCAGATATAAAATATACTTCTTTAACCAAAAAAATGACTCAAAACTATTTCAAATTTTGTTTGAATATAGTTTTTTAATATTAAAATAGTTTTTCTCTTAATTGTGAAAAGATTTATACATGCAAGTCACCATGTAATGTTTGAATCCCTAATTTATTAAAATGATTAACATGAAGTTATAAGAAGAATTATTATGATTTTTTAGATCTGATGTGAGTCATTTTTTCTTATTCTTAAATTTTCACTTGAATATCTTTTAAAGCCTTCAAATTGTATATGTATTGATTATCTTTTATGTATTGTTTAATTATATTACAATTAAACTATTAACATATCCAGTGTACAAGACCTCTTATTTTACGAAGATCTAAGAAGAGAGTCATAATATACGCAGCTTTCTTTTTATATTTTTACACAGAAACTATTTATGTAACTTAAACTTGTGACCTTATATTCAACTGTTGATATCACAAAATAAAATATGTTATGTTATCATCAATTTCATTTGATTCAATAAATTAATGTTTTATCTATTTCCATAATTATTATGGTAATCTTAGTTACTTGCTCGAGGGTTGATCGTATAAAGTCATGATATTATAATTACCTTGAAAATCATTGTAAAGAAGGTATAATTGTAGAGTTGTTGTATGGTTGTTAGACAAGGTTAGGTGTTTGATTGAAAGTCTAAGAGGTGTTGGAAAGTGGGTTGGATCTGCTTTGATTGGTGAAGTGCGAATGAAGTATGTGTAAGACTTGGAACATATTATTATATTGGAACTAGTGATTATGTTGTAAATTGCAAAAAATTGATAGTAGTTGTAGAAATGACCTTGTTGGATTCACATCAAGCAATTCAATGTGCTTAAGACCGCACCTCAACGTCAGAAGACATGCACCTTTCATGTCTTCGATGAAAACCACACCTTAACCATACAATTACAAACATAGTTTTTAACTTGGATATTGTCGATAAAAACATTTGTTTTACATTATAATAAATGTTCCAAAATTCCTATTGGACCGTGAATTTTTAAAAAAAGGTGAAAGAAAAGATTGTACTTTTCTAGAATTAGAATTCCAAGTTTTGGTGGCTGCTCACTAACCAAGTATAAGCATCAAGTAAACACATAACAGCGGAGCTTTTCAACAAAGGCTTTGTGTCGATGATGACATAAGTATGTATGATGGTTTGTCAATAGTATGAAAATCTAAATAGTTTTAGAAGACCAACAAGAGCCACCTCTGGCCATCGTACGCATAACCCTCCATGTTGCATCGTGGATAAGGAGACCATCCTCTTTACTCTTTCCCGGGATCTTTTAGTTTTACCATGTACTTGTCTGTTTTCTATTACTGGTTTCATGTCTGCTGTCCACTTGTAAATTATTCAAAGCATTAAATAGTGGGAAAGAACCAATCTTTGGACCGGTTTTGAGAAGCCTGCGACTGTCCAGACGCTTTAAAGAGAAGCCGCTAATTTACGTCCACTTCCACCTTCCCCTTCTCTGCCATATTGTCTCTGAGATTTTTCAGCTTCTCCGGAATTCTTTGTTCCCCGACCCGTTACAGGACCCCCTGTCTTTCTCCTTTTACCTGTCACGATTAACGTAAATATTCATTCAATGTCACTGAGCTTTCACTACACGGGTTTTCGTGAATCGGCCGTATGAAACTTTAGAGCGAGTCCTTTTGGTGTCTTCTTTCTTTCTTTCTTTGCCTTGGAAGACAGTCCTTTGTTTTGGTTCTTAATCCTGTTCTTTCGTCTTAATGTCCTGACGTTGTCTCCTCCCCCGCTGCCTGTTGTTTCAGTTTTTGCCTTCTCTACTTGTTATCGTGGTCTTTGTTTTTCCTTTCTTTATATATTCATTCTTCTCTGTAACTTTCTGTATCTGGATTCATTTCCCATTACACGAACTCTTGTTTTACCTCGGATTTCAAATTCATCTGGTTGGTGTTCTTTGTAACCACGCGTTGTGTACTCGTGATTCGTCATAGACTCCTAGTACGCCTATTGGCTTTGTGTTTTATCATCAATTCTCTTGTGTTCTCGTCCGATGGAGAAACAAAGAATATACTGAACTTGTCAAATTCGGGATAACATACTAATTTCTCTGTTATCCACAAAAGTTTTCTTCTTACCTATCAATTTCACTCTTTCTTCCAAATCTTCAAACAATACAGTGCGGACGGCAAATCGGGCTTGATTGGTTTGATGAGTTTTAAAGAAATGGAGAAGAAGACAGATGTAAGTTCTCCGGTTGGGGTGCTTGAAGAATTCTTTAGAAGCGAAGATTCTGAAAATTGGTCGTCCAAGGAACCAACATCGGACATTGATACACAGAAAGATCCAAAACCCACTTCGCTTTGGCGTGGATTCGTCCAATTACTAAAAAGCAAATCAAAGAAATCAGTAGCTACGTCGCATCCGCTTAATGCTTTCAAGCTCTCTGTGAGAAGAAGTCGTAGTATGAGAGAAGCCTTTGGTATGATACCGAACCTTTTCCTGAACACCAATGGCGACAGTTTAAAGGCTCCCAGAACGAGTTTTACTCTCCCTGAGCTGGAATCTGCAACTAACAATTTCAGCCAAGGTTTGTATTAATTCCTTGTTTCTTGCTTGATTGAAATTATCGACTAATTTCAATAATGGAACTCTAAAGGTATGATGGGAAGAGCTGAAGTAGAATGTAAAATCATTTCTGTGTAGGAAATTTGATAGGAAAAGGTGGGTATGCTGAGGTTTATAGGGGATACCTGCAAAGTGGGAAGCTTGTAGCTGTAAAAAGGTTAACACGGGGAACAACAGATGAAAAAGTGGGGGACTTCCTATCTGAGGTGGGGATTATGGCCCATGTAACTCACCGTAATACAATTAAGTTGATTGGATATGGGATCGACGGAGGAATGCACATTGTTCTTGAATATCTGCCTCGCGGGAGCTTAGCTTCCCTGCTTTATGGTCGGTTTGTTGCTTTTTGGGTTGTCTTTTCTTGAGATGTGAAGGTGCCTATTTCAATCAATTCCCATTTGTTTTATTGACAAGTGTCCAGTTATACAGGTTCCAAAGAGACATTAAATTGGAGTATCAGGTATAAGATTGCTTTGGGGACTGCTCAGGGTTTACTGTACCTTCATGAAGGTTGCCAGAGACGAATAATACACAGGGACATCAAGGCTGCAAATATCTTGCTTACTGAGGACTTTGAGCCTAAGGTATCCTTAATCATGCCAACCAGAGCTCTTACTTTTAATAGATTAAACGTAAATTGCTTCTTTTTGATTCCTTTCTTGATAGATGTTATCCTCTTCTGTTCAATATGGCTCTGAGTCAGAGCAGTTTCATTACTTTTATCAGTAGATATTGACAGATATTTGTCACAGATTTGTGATTTTGGGCTGGCGAAGTGGCTACCGGAGCATTGGACTCACCATACTGTTTCCAAGTTTGAAGGCACATTCGGGTTTGTATAGCTCCCTGGGACTAACCCGTTCTCTGTTTTTAAGTATCTTAGGTTAATCATTTAGTTCTCTCTGTCAGCTATCTCGCTCCCGAATACTTGATGCATGGAATAGTTGATCAAAAAACTGATGTTTTTGCCTTTGGAGTACTGCTACTGGAACTAGTCACCGGACGCCGAGCTCTGGATTATTCACAGCAAAGTCTTGTCTTGTGGGTATGATTAGTACAATAATATGATTAACTCCCAAAAAAAAGAATGCTTACTAATGTCCTGTGGCTTAGGTCTAAACTCAGGTTTTGAACTTGTCAGGCAAAGCCCTTACTACAGAAGAACGAGATGATGGAACTTGTTGATCCTACTCTCGCCAAGGACTACGATGCTCGGCAATTGAATCTTGTGCTGTTGACTGCTTCTTTATGCATCCAACGGTCTTCCATCCGACGACCACAAATGAGTCAGGTACAGAAAAGAAACTTTGGTACCCAATTTCATAGCCTAGTTATTAGAGATGATGTTATGTGCAAGGAGGAACTTGTTTTGAGCAGCGTGGTTGATTGCATTTGCATTTGGAACCTAATGACAGGTTACTGAGATTCTGAATGGCAATCTAAGTTCCTTGAAGACGGTGAAGAAAAGCAAAGTATCATTCTTCCGAAAAGCTTTAGAAGAAGACATCCTTTTTGTAGGACAATGCAAATCACTCAAAAAGAATTAAACTTGTGTCAATTTGGCTGAAACTGATCGGTGGATTTGGATTCCAAGAGCAACCATCTAAGCTGCAGTTGCTCCGTGCAGCTGGCTACTAGTAAACCGGTCTGGTAATCAACTCTGCGTTGGTTAAGCTTAACTCACAGTATGATGCAAGTGCCTAATTAAAAGTTAGCATAAAGGACATGGATGATACTCTGCCAATACATGCTGCAAAAAGTGGGAATGCAGATAAAAGGAAGAACTGGGTATATAAGTTTTTTTAATTATATTCCACCGCCATTACTCTTCGGTGCACACCGGGTAAATAAGCTTTAGTAGCATGGTGTTCATCAAATACTATGTATATATATACATGCATTCCTGTTACTGAAGAGTTTGGCAAGAGTACGTATTCTTCCAGCACACCACACCAGAATGAAGAACTACATGAAGGAAGTGAGCTAAGGACAAGTGTTTTGGGCAATCCTATGGTGATTCCTCCACTGAAATGCCTAATCTGCCTCCTTCCTCAACTGAATTAGCAGTGGAAGCAATAGTTAGCTAGGAATTTCTATGAAAGCTCAGAGATGATTGTGTAAAAGAATTAATGTACAGTGTAAAAATGTTGCAGACATTCCAAGGCCCTCACTGACTTACTAATTAACTAATACCATTGTTAATTTTGATAATGAACATATATATACTTTTTTTAATTAAGAAAGAAAGACTATACAATTATATGATTAGTCAAGGGAAACAGACTCTCGACATATCCTCTAAAAGGATAGAATGACACCCAATGAGTGTAGTATTAAAAATTGTGATTTCGAAGTCAAAATGTTCTGCAAAATTCGCAAGCCAGTCTGCACATTTGTTACTCTCTCGATAGATATCTCGATGTATAATAGTCTAGTTTTGAGTGAATAATTCATTGATGGCCATGATGAAAGGATTGAGAGCCCTTGATCGAGTAGCTGAAAAAGGCAGGAGATTCAGCACCGCTGTGGAGTTCACTTCTAATTCGATCCGCCGATAACTCTTATTCTAAGCTAGTGTGAGCCTAGAAAACACTCCCCATAGTTAGATAAACACCAACTCAGATTTTGACTGAAATCTTCAAGTCAAGCGCCTGTACTATCACGGATGAGACTCCCTGTTGTGGCTGAGAACGGAAAATGCTTACATGCTCCATTCATATTTAATTTTACCCACCTATAAGAAAGTTTACGCCAGCCGATGAGATATTCTTGTCTAGCCCGACGACCAATGTATACTCTAATCATCCGTATATATATACTTTAATCATCCTATGATTGAACGACGTAGGCCAATAACCAATGTTGTAATGAATTATCTTATACTTCTATTTGGGCCTGTTATCTGTCTGGGTTGACTAAATCGTCTCATATTAAAAGGTCCATAAAATATTTTTAATTGCATAATAAATTGATATAAGATTTCAGTTTTAAAATAAAATTAAAATATTAAATAGTAACTTAATTGTCAAGTTCCAGCCAATAGCAAATTGAAAATGAAAAGACGAGAAAAGAAAGCAAGAGAAAGGGAAAGAACAGAAGATTTTAAAGCAAGTAAACAGAGAGATAGAGAGAGAGAGAGAGGGATGGAAACCAGAGAAAAGATAATTAAAAGGCCCAAGTACAGAGAAAGAAACTGCTGCCACTACACAGAGCTACTCCACAGATAAGCTTCAGCTCTCTTCCCGATTCAAAACTAACTGAAACCGAACCTTCGGATTTCGGTCTCTTTCGGACTGCGATCGAGTGTCATTGGATGTTATATCCGATCGTCGACGGCGATCGGCGATGCTCGGCGGCCGATGCGGGAGGCGGTGGTTGCGGGGGTGGAGAAGAGGCCTCGTGTTGTAAGTCGCGGCCGGTTGTTTTTCTTCTTGTTGATGTAGCTGTGGTTGATGGGAGTTTAGGAGAAGAAGGTTGATAAATGAAAAAAGGAAAGAGCAGAAATAACGGCTTGTTGCCGAATTCACTGAGGATTATATCTTCGTGCCTTAAAACCGTCTCCACTAATGCTACCACCACGGTTCGCTCTGCGAGTGCCTCCGTTGCTTCTTCAATTTCCACTTCTGCTGAGGATCGTAAAGATCAGGTTCTTTTTCGTCATTTTTTTTTCATTTTCTGAAATTTTGGTTTGCCTCAAATTAACTACCTAGAAGTTGGATTATAATGTGAGGTTAGTTCTCTTCCAGAGGCTTGAGTTGTGTGGTGAAAAAATGAATGGGAATATTTGCTTATGCTATCATTTATTTTATACATCAGTTACTCGTTGTTTCGAGTGCTATCCTGTGATTGTCCGGAAATCTTATAATTGCTCACCCTTTTGGGCTTTTTTTTTTTTCTAGTTGAATGATGTTGGTCTGGAAATGAAATTGTCTCTGCTGGAGTGCTTGTTATGTTTTGCATTTAAGAAGTTTGAACTAGCGCCTTAATATAGTAGAACGTTATTTCAAGTGAGAGCTTGTTAATCAGGCTTCTTAGTTAGTCGACATTGGGGTAGTCCTCTGCTACTGTTTATGAATTGGAAGCATTTTGTTCTGTTTTTATAGTTCTCATTTTTAGGAAAACATTCACATGCTAGTGCTACCTCTATGCAAACAAATTGTTGATTCTAATGTATTTTCTGAATCATGATCCTTTGTATTTGTGGAACATGGGGGATTCTAGGTTCTGCGGTTTTTAATCTGCTTCTGCATTTTCATTGTTCTGTAAGTTTATGTTTATCTGGATCTAGATTTGAGAGTTTATTGGTGAACAGGTAATATGGGCTGGGTTTGACAAACTGGATTTAAGTTCATCTGTTTGGAAGCATGTTCTCCTACTTGGTTATCAGAATGGATTTCAAGTGCTTGATGTGGAGGATGCATCCAATTTCATGGAATTGGTTTCAAAGCGTGATGGTCCAGTTTCATTTTTACAGATGCAACCCCTCCCTTCTAAGTCTGGTGGACATGAAGGATTCATATCTTTGCATCCTTTACTATTGGTTGTTGCAAGGGATGATACAAATGGCTTAAACTTTGATCAAAATCTTAGTCAGCAAAGTGGATTGGGAAGAGATAGTAATATTGACTCTCAGTTAGGAAGCATGGTTAATTCACCTACTTCTGTTCGATTTTACTCTCTTCGCTCACACTGTTATGTGCATGTCCTAAGATTCCGCTCAGCTGTGCTTTTGGTTAGATGCAGTCCTCACATTGTAGCTGTGGGTCTGGCGACTCAAGTAATTGACTGCTTGTACAGATACTTTACTTTTGTTGAATTATGCGATCTATTTTTTGTGAGCGACACTATTTTGAAATTGAGTTCTACATGAGATGATTATTTTCTGGCTGGTATTATTGAACTTTGAATTTCACATTGACCCAAATATAATTACGGATTTCTCTCTCTTTCATAGATACTTTCTACCCTTTGCCTTCATATTGAAATTTTAATTTTCAAATGGATGAATTTTCTGTTTTGGATTATCAGTTTGACAGAAGACTTATTTCTTAGCATAAAAAACTCTGCTACATGCAGAACTGCTACATCTAGAAGATGAAAGTTTAATGTCTATCCATTTGAAGATTATGGAATTTTTATTTGCCATACTCATATTCTTAACATTTGATGACAGATATATTGCATCGATGCTGTCACACTTGAGAATAAATTCAGTGTTCTTACATATCCTGTTCCCCATTTGGCTGGGCAAGGAACAACTGGAGTTAATGTAGGTTATGGCCCAATGACAGTGGGTCCTAGGTGGTTAGCTTATGCCTCGAATGGTCCATGTCTGTCAAACACTAGCCGCTTAAATGCACAAAACTTTTCTTCTTCTCCATGTGTGAGTCCATCAACATCGCCTGGTGGCAGCAGTCTGGTAGCTCGTTACGCAGTGGAGTCTAGTAAGCAGTTGGCTGCTGGAATCATTAATCTGGGGGACATGGGGTACAGAACCTTTTCAAAATATTGTCAAGAATTGCTTCCTGACGGATCTAATTCCCCGGTATCGTCAAGTTCTGGCTGGAAAGTTGGCAGACTTCCTGGAACGGACATGGATAATGCTGGGGTGGTAAGGTTTCTCTTTTTAACTTTTCAAATCGTCAAAAGACTGAGTCACGTTAACTGATTATAGCTGGTTGAGTTATTTACCGATCCTTTTTTCTTTGTCCCATGTTATTTACTTACATATATGGGCACATATTTGACATAATTAAAAGTTGATAGTTACAATTCTGTATAGCATAATAGATGGTAGTGGTGATAATTTGATGACATCACTTTATTTCATTCAAATGCTGGACTTGTGGCTTCATCCAAAGGTTTTGATGGGATCTCATGATAAGAAGGTTTTATATGTTCTGGATGAATTCATTGAATACTGTATTGGTTTGCCTTATACTCTTCATACTTTGAATTGAATTTCTGACCAACTTAAAATTTTAACCTTTTAAATAAAAAACAATTTCTTGGCCTATATTTGTTCCAATGATCTAATAATACCAATGCCATACAGTTCCATTTCATATTTTAGACAGAAAGTCCCCTTTTTTCAAACAAATTCAATGTTGAATGGATGTAAAAATAGAGGAAGTCCTCGAACAAACCCAAAATATGTTGTCTTGCATAGATTATGGATTAGAAGTTTAACGTTTCCTAATTAAAATCACCCCAAATAAACTTTTGGCCAAATGGTAATATATGTTAGTCTCTGGTTGTTATTAAAAATTTTTCTGTTGAAGCGATGTTAGCAAGAAGATGTCAATACTCAATTATTTGTTATTATGCATTTCTCATCATTTTAGGCCTTCTTCTCCCTATCAAAATTTGGTATCTTTTTCTCATTCTAACGTGATTTATTGCTTGGAGCAAATGGTCGATTGTAGGTTGTTGTCAAGGATTTTGTGTCCCGAGCTGTCATTTCCCAATTCAAGGCTCACACCAGTCCCATATCTGCACTATGTTTTGATCCCAGTGGAACACTTTTGGTTACAGCTTCAGTTTATGGGAATAACATAAATATATTCCGAATTATGCCATCTCGCATACAGAGTGGACGCAATGTTGAAAACTATGACTGGGATGCTTCCTATGTGCATCTTTATAGACTGCATCGTGGAATAACATCAGCTGTAAGCATGGAATTTACCTATTACCAGTTTTCTTCTTTAGCATTCTATATTTTTTTATTCTGACTTTTGTACACGTTGTTTTTATTTTATCTGATAGCTGATTCAGGACATATGCTTTAGTCACTACAGTCAGTGGATTGGTATTGTTTCATCTAAAGGAACCTGCCATGTTTTCGTATTATCTCCTTTTGGTGGTGATGCTGGATTCCAGTCATTTAATTCAATGGGTGAAGAGCCCTCTCTATTTCCAGTTCTATCTTTGCCGTGGTGGTCTACTTCATCTTACACAATCACTCACTGTCCTTTGCCACCTTCACCTTCACCTCCACCTCCACCTCCAGTTTCACTTTCAGTTGTTAGCAGGATAAAGTACAGTAGTTTTGGATGGCTTAACATTGTTGGCAACGCCACTGGAAGTGCTACAGGAAAGGTTTTTGTCCCATCTGGAGCAGTTGCTGCCATGTTTCATAATTCTGTATCCCAAAACAATCTTCATGTTAATTCAAGGGTCAAAGCTTTAGAGTATTTGTTAGTTTACACCCCATCAGGTCATGTAGTTCAACATGAGCTTCTTCCTTCAGTTGGGCCAGAACCAGTTGAAGGTTCAAGAGTCCGGTCATCTTCTTATGTGCATATTCAAGAGGATGACCTGAAGGTCAAAGTTGAACCTGTTCAATGGTGGGATGTGTGTAGAAGATCAGATTGGCCAGAAAGAGAGGAATGCATGTTTGGCAGTACAAATGGACATGAAGCAGCTGAAATAAATCAAGATCATTTAGGCTGTGAAGATAGTCTCAGCATAGAATTCCTGGATGTCAATTATGATGTCAGCGAAAAGAAGACAGGAAAAGCTTGCTCTGTAAAGTCCCATGATGGATTCCATTGCTATCTATCTAATGCAGAGATACAGATTAGCTCCGGGAGGTTGCCAATATGGCAAAAATCTAAGGTACTTACTCAAGGTGCAATGTATATTAGTTATATAATTTATATTCTTTAGTTTTTTGACTGTGATTTATTTTCTTCATTGTTCTAGATAAGTTTCTATGTGATGGATTTGCCGTGGATTGACAGTGATGGTGATGGAGAATCGGAAATTGAAAAGGTTACAGCCCATGAAATTGAAATAAAGCAGAAGCAGTTATTGCCAGTTTTTGACCATTTTCATAACCTCAAAACAGGCTTGCTTGACAGGTGACAAGACTGCCATCTTTCATACTGCTGTGATCTGTGATGATTTATTGTGAAATTTTGGAAATGAATAGGGTCTATTTTTCTACTGAAATTGAGGATAAATTTCTGGAATTGCTAATAAGTTACTGGAAACTTTTATTAAACTAATTTGGCTATTTGCTGCTTCATGATGTCCACAGATTGTAATTGCCGTCACTTGAGTTTCTATTTTGTTTTATTTTTAGTAACATATAGAAGTGTTTTCCTACCGCTCACTCTACTTGTTCCCTCCCTCTTCAGGTTGTTCAAAACTCTAATTCAATAAATTGTTGAACGAATAACATCACTGAATTCCTTTATTTCATGGCCTTGAAATGGATGTTGTGTGTGATCATGTGCTAGTTTGGTGAATCATTGGTTGCTAAATTTAGGTTTGGCCTGGACAACCAATATTCTTACTTCTTGTTTTTTTAGTGTTACGCTTGCTGATTGCTTCTTGTGTATTATATCTAGAGGCCCTTCAGGGCTAAATTGTGCTCATTCATCATCGGAGCTGTTCCAAGCTGAAGGCAAGCCAACACAGGAGACTATTATTTGTCACTCAAAGCCAGCATCACTTAGCTCAACAGAAAGTTCAGAGTGTGGTAAGACTGACGTTTGTCTATGAATTACTTTGTTCTGTTTACTTATGATATAATTCTGTCAGTTCGTTTATTTGATTTTACTTGAATTTTATTTGTACTCGTCACTTTTGCCCAAAAAGACCACCAAGAGAAACTTGTACCTGTTCTCCCATCTCTCCACAATTCTTGGCACAGCTCGTCCTCAGTAGATATAGAATCCATGCAATTTTTTGCTCATCCTTTGGTTATTCCATATGACAATTAAGGCCCAGTAAATAAAATTCTCTGTTTTGTTTCCTTCCGTTAGTTCCTCAGTACATCTTAATGCTTATCTACCTTATTCTGGTACTGTTCTTTCCTAAAATCTATAATTTGTTTATTAATAGGTTCATCAAGAAGAATTGAACATCTGCTTGATTTGGATCAAATAAATTGCGAGAAACCTTGCATACCAGCTTGCCAGACTATGAATGGCCACTACCAGGAAACAAAAGGGGTTATGGTTGTCGAGTCAAATACCTTGAATCAGACTTCATTCAGTTTCTTTTCTTCCCGACTTCAGCACCCAAAGAACATGAATGCTGACAATGCAAACTGTAGCGAGATTGGGTTGCCAGGATCAGACAGCTACTTGCCACCTGGTGGAAGAACCTTGTCTGGAAAATCTCCAATCTCGAACATACATAGCAATAATGGTGTCTCAATGTTAGTGGCTGATAACTATGGAAGAGATGCCAATGTCCCCAAGGTGGAACCAGAGAACCCTGTAAACCTTGGGCTCTATTTTAGGGAGGGCCACTGTAAGGCAGGGGACCTTGGTGGATGCCGCAAGTCGACTGAGGTTATATCTGATGATGTGGACGGCAGCAGTAGCTATTGTGAGAAAGAAAAACCTGAAGAAGAGGGGGAAAGTAATGAGTTTCTTGGTGGTGTGTTTCCCTTCTCTGATGAAGGTAGAAATCTGATGAATACTTTTCTTAATAATTTTTCCCATTGAACTTAGTTGTTGGAATTCTTCTGATACCGATACTTGTGCATGCGTGAGTTTTTGGCAGTTTGATCTTCAACATTACAAATGAAATGTAAACTTTTGGAACTCACCACTCGTCAATATCGAAAGGGTGTGGGCCGCTGGATGTAAATTCGTGAAGATTTAGAGCAAAGGACGACATAAGAAGGAAGTCCACTGAGTGGAAAATGAAGTAGTGTTGCTGTTGTATGCCAACTCCTTGTCCGCTCTCTCTCTCTCTCTCTCTCTCTCAATCATGTACATTTTGTAGATAGAAGAATTTAACTGTGGGGCAGCATGTGAAGATTAAAACTATAATGGACTCAGATTTGCATCCCATCCTGAAACTCTGTTAAGCTGTCTGTCTGTACAGGTGAAGTCAACTGAACGAGTACTTTCCAAGTTGTATAACATTATTTGTCTGGTTTTCCGTGGTAAGGGAAAAGGAAAAAGAAAAAAAGTGGAATATGAAACAGAGTTCATATTGTGCCATAGCTCGTGTCTGGTTGCTTGAATGTGTAAATCTGTTTCTATATCTTATTTGCCATTTCCTTTTGATATCTTGCCTTCCGTTCAAGTACATGCGTAAGAAAGGCAGGCGGAATGGGAGCGGGTCACCATTTTCGATCGAAGGCTAAACTAATGCGTAGTTTTTTCTGTGCGTGCTGCTTAATGCTTACGTTAATGCAAAGAACTTCGAATGTAGTGAACGCTGAAATCAGTTGCCAGTTGGCATAAAGTTGATGAGTACTAACGTCAGAAACACATTCTTGAGTCTTGCCTAACCTTTCCTAGTCGCAGGCAACCTTATCGAATCTGAAATACTTTTTGACATTGTCATTTCGTTACATCATCTGATTGCAGATTGACCTTTTTTTTTTTTTTTTTTTGGATATATATATAACTGAGGCATAAGCTCAAATAAGAATTACATGTGAGTTATACGAGGGAGAGCGACCCCAACTGAATCTGCTAACAGCAAGAGGGAAATTCTGTCAACGGTATCGTGAAACCAGTGTACTCCTAGGGGCAATCTATAGCTGTAATTAGCTAATCAATCTGCACAGCGATTACCCTCTCGATAGACATGGTGCATCCTTACTTTCCAGTTCCGAGAAAGGAATTATTTGATGACTGACACCATAGTATTTACCACTTGATTTTGTTCACTAGAAATGATGGATACCACTAAGGGTTCACCCTAGAATAACCATGTAACCATGCGAGGTACAATCTGTAATAGACTGCCCATAATTCTGCTTGTCAAGACGTGCAGAACCCCAAATTAGCACCAAATCCCACCAACCAACTACCATTAACATCTCTGATCAGTTCACCAGCTGTTGTTGGGCCTGGGTTACCCTTAGAAGATCCATCAATGCTCAAACTGACCCATCCCTCTCGTGGTTTTTGCCAACTAACTTCGATTACGAGGTATGATGAGGAGAGATATCGCTGTGCAGACTTTGGGCCAGAATCACTTCTTGAACGTAAGAATGAATTTCCTTTATGTGATGGACTTTGGATGAATCGGGATCAAAGCATCGTTCATTTCGTCATTCCCAAAGCTTCCATAGCACAACACCAAATAGTAAAGGCCAAGAGCTGTCACTCTGGATCTCATAATCATTAGCTAGATTGCTCTCAAACGAAGTATTAAAATCACTATAATAAAATGGTTGCTGCCTCCTGACCTCAACAAGAGTATTGCAAACCCTACGTGCACGTCAACAGTCTCTGAATACATGAGCTAAGGATTCTTCATGGTTCGGGCAATCAGAATAGACTGGAGAATCCGTCAGGAAGAGCTAAAAACGCCATCCGTTAATCATGAGTCGCGATTTTGCGACCAACCATAGGTGGGTTTGAATACGTAGAGGGCCCTTCCAGTCCCAAATCAAAGTCCAGGTCTTGGTCTTATGCAACCACATCGGATGTTGAAGAAGACGATAGACAGAACAGGTAAAGAAACAACCACTGGGCTCCAATGACCAACATAGTCGATCTACCTCTTGGGAGTTGTGGGGCAGGAAAGTTGCAGCAATGTGTAAAATCATATCTTGAGGCAAAAACCTACTGAACTCATCCCAAGACCAGCCCCCACATAAGTCGATATAATCACATACTTTCTTCTCTAACTGATCCGTAAGGACCGCATTAATAGTATGAGAAAGTAAATTTCCAGAAACCTCATGCACCCAATTATCATACCAAAATCTCACATGTTGTCTATTACCCACCGACCAAGTAGCACCTTCCATTAACTTGGGAAAGTTAGCGCAGATACTACGTCACAGCGGGGACGAATCAGTATTTCCCGCATTCGTCCCTTTGACGCTTCAGAAAATAGTACCATATCATCTGTAAAGCAGAGGTGAGAGATCAAGGGGTCCGTCTTGCCTACCTGAAAGGGTCTCCAACGACCAGCTCCCACCCGTGCCTCAATTAGTTGGGATAACCTTTCCAGGTACAAGACAAAGAGATAAGGTCACAGGGGGTCACCTTGTCTAATACCCCGACTAGGCTGGAATTCCGGAGTTGGCTACCCATTTCATAAGATCCTCAACTGAGCAGTTTGAACACAACTCAGGATTAAATGTACCATTGACAAGGGGAAATCAGCGTCTCGAAGCGTATCCTGAATAAAGCTCTAACTTAGTCGATCATAGGCCTTTTCCAGATCTACTTTAATAGCCATAAAACCTCGCTTGCTCCGCAATCTACGCATAGAGTGCACGATCTCTTGTGCCACCACAATGTTGTCGATATCTGCCATCCGGGTACGAAGCTACTTTGAAATGGACTAATGAGTGTTGGGAGGCCATCTTTCAGTTGCTGAACAATCATCTTCGTGACTAGCTTGTAGGTCACGTGACATAAACTGATAGGTCAAAATTGGGAAACTTGCTCCGGGCTGTCTACTCTTGGGACTAAAGTGATGAATGTAGCATTAATACCTTGAATAAGTGTAGGGTCCTAGAACACCCTCTTCACGAGTTTGATCACACTAGATTTGATCAGATTGATAGAAGTGTGCATGGAATCCGTCAGGGTCATGCGCTTTATGCGCACCCATCTGAAATAGAGCCCGGGTAACTTCAGCTTCCGACACTTCCATGCACATAGAATTCCAAGTACCTTGCAGAATATTCGAGAAACAACCTCTGATAAGGAATTGGGGGCAGTCTACCACCTCTTTCGAAAATAAAAGTTTATAAAACTCCACAACCAGCCTCCTTATGTTGGTAGACTCCACAATCCAGCTGTCATTAGAATCTCGCAGGGCCTCAATCTGGTTTCGCTTCCTTCTAACCATGGTGGCAGTATGAAAAACCTAGTATTTCGGTCGCCCATATAGATCCAATCCATCCTCGATTTTTGGAACCAATGTAACTGTTCCTGTCTCGTAAGAAGACGGTATTCCGCCTGGAGCTTCCCTTCGAGAGTTACTAAAAATTTGTTGTAATAAGAGTAGGTTGGATACCTCCGAGCTGAGCTAGTAATCTAGTCTTCCATCAAAAAATATTGCTAAAAACTTATCTATTCCATTCCTTTAGTGATTCTTGCGTAACAACATATTTGGTAAGAATTCATTATTATTATAACATCCTATTACTTATGGGAAGGTTAGAATTATAAATATGAGTGAACAATTAGAGTTTAGAAATGCTTGTGCATGCTCATGCATAATGTGACATACACATATATATGAATAGTGAAGTTGTTGCACTTGAAAATAATTGTACATGCATTCATGAATAATTTCGGGTATATTTGGATTGAGTT
>JANVCQ010000009.1:19085482-19100178 GCA_025531925.1 Erythroxylum plowmanianum | reverse complement strand
TACAGTCAAGTGAGCGTTGAGATAGTTGAAGGAATCAAGGATTATATGTTGACATATAGTAAGGTCAACAGACTGAAACTCGTAGGGAATTCAGGTTTGAAGTTAGTGATGTATTCGGATGATCGAAAGTTTACCTGAGGTTACAGTTCAAGTTTGTAGATGGTACATAGTTGTAGAGGTGTGTCATAGAGACGCATGTAACTTCCTCAACTAGGCATGCAGTGTGCTTGTTAAGGGGCTACTTCGCAGACAGTTTAACTCAGAAATTTAATTTCTGAGTGGTCTGTGGTCCATTTAAAGGCTAGACCCATTTGGTTTTACTGTGACATTCTTCTTACAGTATTGTTTAATGACAATGAAGAATATCACAGGGTCATAGCTGTTAAAGATCAATTAGTTGGTCATAAGGTGTTGACACGGAAAAGTGACATAAGGTTTGGATCATTTAAGGACTGAGAAATTCTGAGTCGATCCTTTAACTAAAGGACTTCACCCACTTGTGTTTATAACACAAGTATACAGTATAGGTGTTTTGATGTCGTGAGACACTGTTGGTTAGAGGATCATTATGTTTGCTCCATGTACATTCGTTCAATTTAACGTATTATGATAGTATGATGGTTATGATAGTGATGATCATCATTTATCTTCAGTATTATGTGTCATCATACCTGGTCATAGTACATGTGAAAAGTCTTAAGATTTGTGTCAATCTTAAGCATTTGAAGGTCACTGGGCATATATACAGATTGATCTTGTGCCTATGTCATTTAGACGCATACAGTTTAAGATAGCTAGCTATAAAGTTTGACATGACATAAGGGATATAAGTTTTTAATCCCATAAAGGTTCTCTAATGCAATTTAGCATTCAGTTGGAGAACATAAATGATTTCTCTAATGCAGTTTAGCGTAAAGATAGAGAAATTGAGACCGACAAACGAAGATGATACAATTTAGATCATAAAGGTATCATTGTAGTTTGCCACACTCTATTTTCTCATTCATGTTAGTGGAGTATTAGGTATTTGTGATTGTATTGGATCTGTGTCACATATGACATATGCATTTGATATTTTTTGGTACCGAAAGCCTTGCGGGACAGAATGATGGACTTTCATTATCTTTGGATTAAATGTTTTGTTTTCAAAATTTAGACGTCTATATAGTTGCGTGGCTTAATCGGGTTTTTACATTGTTTTTAAACTAGAGTCTACCGCAATTAATGATTGTCCAAAGGGAAGATTGTTAGACATTTTTGTCCTTAGGGGCAATTTTGTCAATGTCTCATAAAGTTGGACTAACATTAATTGCAATTTTAGTTTTTAAATAAATTACCGGTTAAGTTATGCAATTTGATCCAGATAAAGATAATAAAGTGGCCCAATAAATGATCTAGATTAATGGGTCGAAGTCTGGGTGAAAAATGGATCCCGATTAGTGTGAACCGGGTCCATACTGGCCTTGTGATGGGGAAGCCCGATATGGAAGCTATATAAAGGTTAGGTCTCCGGCAGTTACTCATAAGAAGAGAACGTTCACGAGCATAAGGTTCCTGACCCGTTAAGGAAGTTCGGAACTTGAGGAAACTGTAGAAAGGCCTAGCTCGTGAGTCGGTGATCGCTTTCTACTAAAGGCCCCAGGAGATTCGGAGACGTTTGGAGCTCGAAATCAGTATCGGAATAAGAGATGGAACCGAATCCAGGTATTCCGCATTGCCTTCGTTTTTTATCCTTTCACATGATCTTAGGGTACGTAATAAGGTCCCCTCTATGTACTAACATCGGAAGCATCCCTGAATCCTATACAAATGAACCTGTTTTTATTTTGATAGTGATGTAAAAACAGGGAGGTTCAGAGTTCATTGAAAGGCTAAGTTTCAAGATATGGAAGCATCGGAGAAACAAGTACTATTTTTTATTGCTAACTTGGTTGGTTTTTGCTATTTTTTGTAATCGCAAGGAGATAAAAATTTATCATCGTGTTCTGATTTAGCAGGGAATGATCACCACAGCATTACTGGTATGTATTAGTTAAGACATTTTAGAATATGGATACTATGGTATGATATACTAGTGGATACGGTTGCTTCATTATCTTCTTTCCGTCGTTCTTAATAGAAAAATTACAGACTTCATTTCTGCTAATTGACAAATGTTGCACTATATTATAATACTCTTAATTTGGCAATGATATCATTCTTAAGAAGAACTAAGGAGAGGAAGATAGAAAAGGATTAAAAAAAAATACTTGAAAAGAAAAGGAATGGTAAAGATTATGAAAAATATCTTTGCTTTTGCTGTATTTTTATTATCAACGATGGATTTAATTCATAATCGTCAACTCCCAAATGAATTCCGCACAACACTAAAAGATTTAATTGACAATAAAATATTTTTTTGACCAAATTAATTTAAGTAATTTTCAAATTTTCTTTCATAACATTTATTATTTTTAATTAAATAATTTAATAGATATTTTTAACAAAAAATATATTAATAATATTCTTTTACTGTATTTTTTAAGGATTAATTACCAAAAAAGTTCAAACTTTCATTAAATTTTAAATTATAGTCCAAACTTTAAAAAGTACTAATAAAATACCAAAAATCTAGCCAAAACTTTAAAAAGTGACAATAAAATGTTCAAACTTTCAATTTTCTTTAATTATAGCCCAAAGTTATCTATTATTCTTTCGATACCTTTAGTCTTTTGTTTTTTATTTGTTCTTCTGACGTTTCATACTACTCTCGCATCACAACGTACTGCACCAGTAAGTTTTTTATTTTTAGTTCGTTCTCTTGATGTCCTTAATGTGAAGGCATTGGAACTGTGTAATCTAAAAATCGGAGAGTGAGGGCATCGAGAGAACAAACTGAAAATGAAGAAAAAATTGAAATCAAAGTATAAGGTCATCATGGCTACGTAATCTGATTCATATCATTTTTAAATAATGACGTTATTTTAATCATGTGATTAAATAATGTTGTTTCATTAATCTTCATTTGTTGTGTTAATTTTGATTGATGTGTATTAATAGTTAAGGCTTCTGAAACACGTGATAAGTCACGTCAACAAATTTAACAAAAATACTAATGTCGAGCTAGAATTAAAAAAATTTGAAAGTTTGAGCATTTTATTGTTATTTTTTAAAGTTTGGGTTATAATTAAAAAATTGGCAAAAGTTTGAATTGTTATTAGTAATTAACCCTATTTTTATTACATTTATAAATTAGTAACATAGTCTTCAAATTATTAAAAGTGGTTCTTATTGTTTCTTTTTATCGCATCTTCTACTATACCTAAATCTTAATTCAGTTTAATGAATTTAAAGTGAGCTATTTTCAGGAAAACTTAAACTGATATTTTAGTTTTCATGTTAAAAAATAAAATTTAAGAAGTCGACTAAAATTGAACTAATTATTTTATTCACATGACACAAATTCAATTATTATAAGAAATTATTTGACAATATAAAAAAGAAAAAATATAATATAAAAACTCATAAAATAAATCCTACCCTATCATCACCTTTTTACGTGTAATTAATTTTAATACCTTAAATTATAATATGATAATTTGTAGTTTAAAAAATTTAGAACAGATTATAAGATATAATTTAATATAATAATAATAAAACTATTATTATTTATTAATTTTTTTGAAAAAAAATATATTATTTATTAATTTTATTAATATAAATATTCCAATGATTAGACAAGTTTACACTAACCATAAAAAACTTACTCAAATTTAAAACTATGAGTTTTTATGTTTGCTAGAATATGAAAAACAACAGTTTATAGTTTTAGACATTAACTAATTACATGTATGTTTTTTTTTTAATTTTACAAGGAAATAAAACCAAAAAGAAACTACCACTTGAACCAGATTACCCTCCTAACGCTCCATTCATGTCTTGGTGTAATCCATCCTTGATAATCATTGAAGGCTCCGAAGAATATGCAGTCCCTGTCCTGCTAAAGAGGCTAGGATAATTAATTTATCGATACACTGATTCTTTTCTCGATGTATATGCTTAATTTGCACCTTCTATGCTCGATGCAACAACCTTCCGATACCTACCAACAAAAGATTCATGTTGGACATAGCGCTATTGGAAGGAGAATGAATGTTCATTACGTGTATGTTTTTTATTATTACTTGGTAATTCTCTTTTATACTATAATCATGCCTTGTCTTTTTCACTAGTGCAATATAAACTAAAACGATCCCGACATGATAAGAAACCATTTTTTATAATGGGCGAGCGGACTCCGCGCAAGAAACACAGAATAAAGAACAAGGCGACTTGTTTGATCATTTTCAACAGTATGCTTTTGTGATGTAACGCAACTCTTCCTCTATTAATTTAAAAATAATAGCTACCCGTTTATCTTTAATCACCACAAATAACCTTTTGCTGCTCCTTTGAACTATTACTGTTGGTAGGCTCAGAGAAAGTAAACTTTCCAATATTTGGATATTGTGCTGGTGAAGAATTAGTTTATGGGTATTCATGGGACATAGTGTGATTTTCGTCACTCTTTTCCATCTGCTTAATTTCTCCCATAGGTGATGGCATAAAAACAATAAGGCATAAGAATCAATTCCTTTCTTTTATGTACACCTAATCAGTTGTATGCTCCCCTTGTAATGCAGAGAGATGGTCATATACAAAAGTTGTTCAGGGTAAGTGAAAGAAGTTATAACTAGAAATGGGATCGTTCTTCCCTAGATTTTATAATATGAAAGATCCGGCATATTGGTACCCTTGTACGCCACACTGGTGAAGAAGCTTCTTGTAGTATAACATGCAGAACAGTCCACCACCTCTAGCAAACTTCATTTTGCATGTCACAACATCTTTCTTATGCATTTTTGCATTTGTTCCAACTTCTCAACCCATAAACTACCGACAAAAATCATTAAAAATTGTCTTAATCTGAACCATGAAAAAAAAGAGTACAAAATAGTACTTTTATTTCTGATTTACCAAAAAAAAAACAAAAATAGTACTTTTATGCGGAATGTAACCTTTCTTCTCTTGTCCCTTTCCTGTTTTGCTACTGCAGCTGGTGGGTCAATTCCTCTATGAGAACTGTTGGTGTAATCTACATTAACGAACAAAATGAGTGACAAGTTTGGCAATGAAGACAATACTCGTTTTGGTTAGTTTCTGTAGAGGTAGATCTTATCCAAGCTGCTTTAACTTTATAAAAGGTGGTACATGACCAATGATGGTAACGCGAATAACCAGTGTCACATGTGTTACCTGAACTGAAAGCGTGAAAATTACTAGCTTTTTTCAATGTTTACATCGTTCTCAAAACGTCATCCTTCGAGGACACCTCCATGACAGCAGAGCATATGGCAGATCAGAAATTCACCTTTTTGCATGTGAAGTGATGAGAAGTTATGCATGCATCGCATGGGTTTGGAAGTTGTATAGGCTAACAATAAATGTGTACTAAGGCTAGGTGTGCTCGAGCCTGAAGACAGTGATTTCTGGTAAATGTGGACCTATGGTCCCTGTTGATGTCTCAAAGGAATTGCAGGCCAGCGAGCCATAGAAACTTGCTCAAAACAAAGGGTAAACCTCCTGCTTAACATTTAGCCCATGGTCCTAGCAGGTTCCTGGTCGTAGGAACAAATGGAAGAACATTGTCGTTATATTGGAAGCTAAAAAATAATAGTACAATTGAAAAGCTAGCTCATCTTTCTTCTCCTGAAATCATTTGTTGGCAATGAAGAAGTGGATTATGAGATAATGTGATTGGGAATAGGATGACCATCAACTGCTATAAATGGAATTCCTTATGCTACAACTCTTTAAGTGGGAATGTTCGTCAGCTTTAATCCAGTATAAGTCCTTTTGAATTGAATTGTCTTGTGCAGCCTGAAGTGTTGAAATTAGTGGAGGAGCTTGCAATGACAGTGAATGTAAGGAAGAAGAGGAAAGTGGACGGAAAGCTGAAAGGGCTCAAGTGCAAATGGAGACTAGAATTGATGATCCTAGGCATAATTCAAAAATGCATGGATCGAGGCAATGAAGTTCAAGATCAGATGAATAAAGCACAAAGAGGGGAAGAGGATGGAAAATGAAAAATGCAGATACAAGGTTCTCAAATGCACAACAGAAATGTGAATCAGTAGCTTAGAAGGAAAAGCAAACAGAACAAACAAGGTAAATTGATGTATTGAAGTGCAAGATGGCTGATTGACGCTGCTGAACAATAATCAAGCTATAAGAATGTTGTTAGGATTAATTACTGGAGATATGGACAGATCATTATGTGGCCAGATCATCATGCAACACTTTCTTCATGTCTGCTTTTTTTTTTCCAGAAAATGCTCCCTACTATTACAAGTTTCAATTTTTCCAATGTTAGTTTTAGTTATGCTAAAGACAAAGTGAGTTACTTTTGTGTTTTGCTAAATTAGGAAATGTCTGTACTAGTCTAGTTTTACTCATCAGTTCAAGTCTTTATCTTTTAGTTCAGGATCAAATTGTATCAGAACATGCTAGAGCTAAATATAAAGCTCTTCATTTTTTACTTTCGGGTATGTATGAAATCAGAAATCCTTTAATACCAAAAAAAACCATCTGTTCAAGTTTCAATTTTCATGTTATGTTTTTTATTTCCAATAGCAAGTTTTATTGAGGTTGAATAGCAGAAGTGGAGTAGAAGCATTTTAGTGATGTTCTGTTCTTGCAAAAATCCTGAGGCTAGTTTAGAATTGGTTTGAGGGTGGAAGCCACAAATTCTTGTCAACATACAAGTTCCATTTAGCTCATCAGATCTGCTTCAGTTTTATTTTTTTTTGGTCTTGTTCCCTAGAAATATACTTAGCCTTGAGAAGTGAGTAACCGAAGTAGTATTTATTCATACACAAAACACATAGTTTAAAATAGTGGTAGTTTTTCGAATTCTAAGGAGAGTTTTATACTTTTTCAAATACATCTGATCTTCAATCGTATGCCAAACTTGTGAAAAGCCTATAACAATACACAATTTCTAACAAACACTTCAGTAGGAGTTTAAGAAATTCATTGCAGCAACATTCCCTCTTGGTTTGGAGCAGATGTGAATAGTGACTGAAGCTGTTCGACAATTTGCTTCAACCATCATTCTCGCGTGACACGTTATGTAGCGGAGGTGCCATCTTCAACTCTTGGAGGGGCATCTTCAAGAGGTCCTAATTTTTGCCCACCCAAATATCACGAAGGAATTATCAACATTACAAGATTCTCTCTCTTTTGTTTCTACTTTCCACATTCAATACTTAGAAGAATCAAACCCTTTTCAATAGTATAAGATGGTAATTCAATATCTATACCCATGCAAGCATAGGGTGGCACAATACGATACTGCTCTGTACAACTTGGGAGTGCAAATTACCAAGCCCAATACGTCTTAGTTTATGCCGCCAAGCCAATAAACATCTGATGCACATGACGGAATCATCATATATATCATCCCGCCCCTAGGGGAAAGTTGGAATTGCCAACTTATTAAAAACGTAACTCGGAGACCAAGTTGCCTGAAGAATTTGGGCACTTTTAGCTTTAATATGTGATGAGCAGACTTTGTGCATAGATGGCGTATAGTATCGTGCCCATCAAGTATAAATATAGGGAGATTTGACATGTTTAAGCACTGAAAACTTGGTTAAACAAGGTATCATGAAGTATACTTTTGTCGAAATTCCCTTGTGGCTAGGTATGATCCAATATGAATTGTACGTACGAGTGGAATGGATGCTGGCTTATACGCATGGTCGTGCCAATTATAAGACAGATGGGGCAGCTGCGGAGTGAAAAAGACGGCACAAAAGGATGTATTGCTGGTTACGGAAGCAGAAGGGATTAGTGGTGATGATGGGGACATGCCCAAATACGCACTCACACATGATGATATGATAAGTTGGTGCTGTCATCACACGCTTCCCCATGCACCGTTTAACTCGATGGACCCTCTGCTCAAGTACTCGTTTGGGTCAAGTGGTGAATAAGCAAATTAAGCATACGTAGTTTTAAGCTGCTGATTCACTTTCCACGCTACGATTCAAGAATGTCTTGTCTTGGCATCCTAATTATGTACCTTTTCAAGCTTAGGTTACTTTTTTAAAGGTAAGCAACATTGTTCATTTGATTAAAGAAATAATTCTTTAAACAGGTAACTGGAATTTCTTGAATTGTAAATTAGTACAGAAGTACTGCCTGCTTTATATAATTCCAACAAAATAATATTAAACTTTTAAATTATGAATTTCCGTTTTTTTCAAATTTATATCCATACTTATTTTGGTGTGTCTAGTGTTCCTTTGGGCCCAAGAAACAGAGAGCGTACTCATAAAGATTTGGTAGAGTAACCCCTAGGCTCCCTTTGTAAGCTCCCTGTCACGTGATCTTCTTCCGAACCTGATGATGTAACCCCTGCCACCTAGGCTCGGACAACCGTTTACCTCCAAACCTAAGTGCAATAACGAAACCATAATAAAACAACTAAAATACCAAACAATTAATAAAAAACACCCAACGTTAATGAGTTGCAGAGAACAGAGAGAGAACACAGAGGATTATGTTTGGTTGCTCCCTTCAGTGAAGGTGAAGCCTTAGTCCGCAACATATAACCCTGAAAAGGCCTTCTCTTTGAAATAAAAGTAAAAACACTCCCAGGAAGATTCAACAACAAGATTCAAAGCCACTACGGTCCTCCAATCCTCTTGCTTTCTTCTCTTCAAAGCCACTCTCTTTTGATCACATTTTTGTATATTCACATCGAAGCCTCCTTTTTGTTCTATTTAATCACGCTGAAGTCGCACTCTGCTTCACAACATCCAATGGCTAAGAAGCTGAGAGCTTTAGTACTCTGCTTTATTCTCGTTACTCTCCGTCTTATTCTTCAATGCAAAGTGGGTGTTCATGCAATTTTACATCCTGTTGATTTCTTGGCTCTACAGTCTATCCGCAAACGCTTAGACGACATGCCGGGCTCCAACTTCTTCGCTTCATGGGACTTCACTTCTGATCCTTGTAACTTCGCCGGCGTTTACTGTGACTCCGACAAGGTCATCGCCCTCAACTTGGGTGACCCAAGAGCCGGTTCTCCCGGAGTAATCGGCCGCCTCGACCCAGCCATAGGAAAGCTATCTGCTTTAGCTGAGTTCACTGTTGTACCCGGTCGGATCATCGGTTCTCTCCCACATTCTCTCTCACAATTAACCAACCTTCGGTTTCTCGCCATTAGTCGGAACTTCCTCTCCGGAGAGATTCCGACAAGTCTGGGTCAATTACACAATCTCCGTACTCTTGATCTCAGCTACAATCAGCTCACCGGAGTTATACCTACGACCATTGGTACATTACCTGCACTCACCAACCTTATTCTCTCCCATAATCGGCTCAACGGTTCAGTTCCATCATTTGTGTCCCAAACCTTAACCCGGCTCGATTTGAAGCACAACGATCTCTCCGGTTCCCTTGAACCGGAATCCCTCCCTCCGTCGCTCCAGTTCCTATCTCTCTCCTCGAACCGGCTCAGTGGTCCAGTAGACAGGGTTCTTAACCGGCTTGATCAGTTAAACTATTTAGACCTGAGCCTGAACCAGTTCACGGGCTGCATTCCGGGTCGGGTCTTTACATTTCCGTTAACCAATCTTCAACTCGAGAGAAACGCATTTTTGGGACCGGTTCAACCGGCCGGTCAAGTGACGATCCCGACCGTTGATCTTAGCTACAACAGATTGTCGGGTCAAATATCGCCCATGTTCTCAACAGTTCAGAACTTGTACCTGAATAACAACCGGTTCACGGGTCGGGTTCCTGGTAGCTTAGTGGGCCGTTTACTGGCGGCGAGTATACAGACACTGTATCTGCAGCACAATTATCTAACAGGTATTGAGATTGATCCGACGGCTGAGATTCCTTTGAGCAGCTCACTGTGTCTACAGTATAACTGTATGGTCCCGCCCGTACAGACTCCTTGCCCGTTGAAAGCCGGAACCCAGAAGACAAGACCCACCGCCCAGTGTGACGAGTGGAGGGGGTAGCTATCATTTTTGTCATCTTATGGGTTATTCTGTTTGATTCATTGATTAATTTATAATCTGAATGAAATTATGTATAAATATAATTAGGAATTCACCTTAAATTTTTTTCGTAAGTGTTTATATTCTTATTGGTATTTGACTTCCATGAATGATAATTACAGTAGTGCTCTTCTTTATGTTTCCAAGCATATCTCAGTGAATTAAACTCCACTATTTTATTTTTATATGTTTGATGGGAAAAAGAAGGATATCAAAACACCAAGCTTACCTTAATTGGATGAATGAATCTTCGGTAGAATCTACACTTTTACTTCTTGCGAGTGTAGTGCTATCAACATCAAAGACTTTTAAGTTCAGGATAGTCGTGTTTACCTTATGAACGGGACCATTGAACCTCCTCTGAAGGAAGATTTGACGGTGGAGTCAAAGCAGTTGAAGAATTCGAGATTGTAGAAGACCTCTCAACAATCGCACTTCAGGGAGTGCGAAGACGAGATCGGGAGATGGGCTTGCATGGAAGTTTCCGGAGACTCAGACGATAGAGAACCTGTAATAGGGAAGCAATTTTTATGGTCCGTTGGCTTAGGGGTATTCCTCCACGTGTTCATCTGATGAGGAAATCCTGACTGTATTAGAATTATTTCTTATTCCTTAATCAAATTCCTTTTAATTTTAAAAATATTTTTATTTTTATAATTTTTATTTTTTTAGAAAAACATTTTTGCTTAAATTTTTTGTTAAAAATAACAACTAGTATGAACATCAAACATAAGCCAATCAACTATTGTTTGACATAATGAATCAAATTAGCTTTTAAATTTGATTCGAATTAATTAAACTTGAACTAAATTTACAATTGATGATAACTATAACAATTTATTATTTTAAGTTAGATTTAATTAGTCTATGTCAAATTTAAAAACTAGATTGAATTGTTGTATCAAATATTAATATTTGACTCATTCATATGTTTTGTTATTATTTTAATTTATATTTAATTAGTTCATATCAAATTTAAGAATTCTATTGAACCGTTGAATCAATAATATTTATTTGGTTAATATGTATTATCCATACCACGAGATTTTCACTATTATTTTTAACTATAGGTCACGAGAAATGATTCTTTCTAAAATTTTGAGAATTTTTTCAAATTAAAAAAAACCTTTTTCAAATCTCATTTCACTTTGGCTAGATATTTCTTTTAATCATTCCTAATTAAAAAAAAAGGGACATTCTCCTTAGTTATCTAGGATGATAAATCATTTATTGACTTATTCAATTATCTCAGTATAGTTTATATTATATCTAATTACTACTAATTGAACTGCACTAAATAGAATAGGTCATAAGTAGTCTCAAAATATAATAATTCCTATATGAGATACCTTAATAATCTTAGTTCTAATGATTTATTATACAACCATTATAATAAGAAAATTTGTAGGCATATAAGTAATGATTGTGTTTAGTGAACTTATTATTTATTAAACTCTTATATGTTTGTTTAAATATCTCAACACTTTAACGCATGATATCGATTACTTTCTCCATAAGAAGGAATATAATGTTAGTTTTAGACTATCATTAAGAATAATATATAAATGCAAATTAAATTTTATAATTATGATCTCATTGTAATTTGTAATTGTATAATAATTATTTCAAGTATTAATCTTTAATAATAATCATCAAAATGATTAACTAAAATATGTAAAAATAAAGAGTGTCTTTATTGATTAAAATAATAATTTCATACATTAAACTGTAATCAATTGATTGATTACAAGGACGTAAGCTAATATAATGATAAGCTCAAGCATCCATATGAAATTTATAGTAATGTACGAGCATGTGGGAATGAAGGAAAAGCATAAGTAGAGGTGCAAATGAAGGAAAAGAATGAGCAAATTTCAGTTACTTACCAATTTGTATATGTAAACTTGAGAATCATGATATCCTTTATAGATGTACCTTTGACTAGTTCTCATTTAAGAAGAAAAAGCACATTAACTAATGCTTATTTTCATAAAATAAGAAAATATGCACCAAGTGAAAGAGAAACAACATCTTAAGAAAGTTATTAACTTTTACAAACTCTAAAGAAGAAATAGGCTTATGGAAAAATTCTTCAGTAAGCATTAAGGATGCAACTTCCGAATGTTCAAATGTAATGTAAATGTATTTAGGAAAAGAATATGTCACTACCCATCTATAAGATAGGGAGAAGTAGCAGGAAATCAAAGTATGCAAAACTATATTGATGTAATATAAATGTCTTTCACTCTTTAAGACAATAACTGATATAGTCTACAGTGACGCTAAAAGTAAAATGTTCAATTTATGGATGATCCTCAAGTTAAAACCAATAAATTAAGATATGCTAATCAATAAGCCTAGATTTGAAGGGAATTATAGGCAATAAAGGATACCAATTAGTATTAGACATACGGTTGAAAATGTGTTATCGTACAAAGAGAAAGCTCCCTGTATGTGTGTGTGTGTGTGTGAGAGAGAGAGAGAGAGCGAGATTGGAAATCATAAAAATCCACAAATTTGATCAATTACTTCCAACATTGCAATGAGATACTAATGATTCCAATGACTAAATTCCTTCCACCTCTTTTAATTGTCAGTTTTTGTTTAGAAGAATTATCTATGGTGTACATAACAAGTATCGTTAATGGTTAATACCTTAAAATGTGTATTGCATTTATCTTTCATGAGGATGAAAACTTTACATAACATATCTCCATTTGTCTCAATAGTTATATAGTTTGACTTTGGTAAATGTGAAACATAAAAAATTTTAGCATATATTATATATTATGCTTGTGATATTTGTGAACGAGTATGCTTAAATAAAATGGTTAATTATTGATCACTTATTACATAGATGATGATTGAAAACTTATCAACTTTAAATTCCATAAGTAACTAAGAAAATAATTAAAGTTTTTATTTAAAAAGTAGTATCGATAATGACATCATATGAGAGTTCAGGATGTATGACAACGCTAAAAGTATATGGTTCACATTGGAAGCATGCTTTAATAGCACTTTAGTTACCAAATTGAGGTGACTCACTGTTATGTTTATATCTACAAGAGAATTCCAATTATTTAACGCAAATGTTAAACATGGTTAGTGAAATAAGGGATACTGGTCATATTTTGCTATATAAGTAGCAGGTGCAAACTATTATACGATCTTTGCCTTAGAGTTAGGAGCACATTAAAATGAACCTTAACTATAATCTAAATATCAAGAGGATGGAAGATGTTATGGGACATCTATTATTGGAAGAAAAACATATTGAGGTTTCCAAGCGATCTATTGATATGTATATGGCTAAGTTAAGCTCACAGGAATTAAAACTAAAAAGAGAAAGCACTATAGCGGTTTTAAGTGGAAAAGAGGAAAAAAAAGTCTTTCACAATTCTTAAGACCTTAAAATAGTTAAGGCTAGTGAAGATAGGAAAGGAAAATGTCCTCTTGAGAAGAAACTATAAAGAGAGTGAAATGATATAATTGTGTCATAAAAAGTCACATCACTCATGATTATTATAAGCCTAAAAAGGTATGACCATATAATACCAGTGAGTACATTGTAGGTTCCAGACTGGGAGCCATAGACTATATAAAAGGGAAAGATAAGCCTTCATAAAATTTCAATCTAAGAAGGTATGAATATATACTACAAATGAGTACAATGAAGATTCCAAAATCGGTAGCTATAAACCATATAACAAAGGAAAGATATGCCTTCATAAAATTTCAATAAATTATATATAAGACAAGGTCTATATGATACAACTTTATAGTTAAGGTCCACATGATAGGCATAAACAAATTAGTCTTATATGGTGATCTTATTATAATCATAAATGATGTACTTTGTTGCTTCTAAGTAGGCACGTGAATACCATATTGTACTAATCGGTCTGGGCTAAAAATTGGTACTGAACAAAATATCGATCAAATTAGATGTGGAATCACCTGCAAATCTTGTAGAAAGGTATCAATACGAGGGCTCAACTTTTACGTACCAGCGTCAAGGGTATAGGGGTCGCTTAATCAGTTGTGCCTAGCACACGATTGCCTAATCCTTTCCTCACCAATCACAAAAATCATATAGAAATATTAAGTATAAAAATTAAGTAAGGCACTATGCCTTTATTTATCGGTCCAACCAATAAAATAAAACCTTGTCATGGCTTTAAACCAAAAGAGAACAAAAACATGTAGCATTCATGACTCGATTATGTTTATGTAAATTCCAAAACATTATTTCATGCAATAAGAGTCATCTTTTGCACTCTAAATGCAAAGTTGTTCAAAACAATGTCGTTTCCTAAATACATAAGCATATTAACATCTATTTGATATTCAATTCTACTATGCATTACTTAGGTTCAAAATTCACATACAAGTCATTATATATGTCTTAGAGTGATCTAATCCCATATAAGAAATACTGTTTTCCCAACTCACCTCAAAAAAAGGTGTACTCTCCTTTAACTTCAACAATCCTCGGTAAGAGTTGCTTGATTTACAATACTTGGCCTTTATACATAAAAAATATACAATGTATTTACTACTCAAACATATATGTCATATTTATACATCATCACATAAGTG
>JANVCQ010000009.1:19056056-19067782 GCA_025531925.1 Erythroxylum plowmanianum | reverse complement strand
GATTTTTGAAAGCATGGTTGATGTAAACAGTAAACTAGTAAAGTATACAGTACAACTGTACAATATACCAATATGGATTATTTTGCAATTTTAAAAAATTTTAAGGACTATTTCATAAATTTAAAAAATTAACTGAAACGGTACTCGGAACCTATCGATTCCGGTACAGTTCTGTTCTAGAACCCAATTCGGTACCAAGCCCGGTACGGTATTCGTAACTTTGTGTAAAATTTCAGAGCTTTTTATGAGTCATGTATGGAGGGTTATGTCAAGAATGTTAACTCTTATTAAATCTATACTTATTTATAATGTGATTCGGACTTTTTTAATATTTTAATTGAAATACAAATTTTAATTTTAATTAAAATTTAAATTCATTCTACTTCAACTACAATTTATTACTAATAAAATTCAATATATAATATTAGTCCTTATTTGTCAAATATTTTAGATAATTTAATTTAATTATATTTTTCTTTAACTATTATTTATATGTAACTCATTAAATTCACAAATATATTGACAATGAATATAAAATATATTCCTACATTATATTTATGATTAGATAAATACAATTTTTAATTTATGTTTAACTCTCCAATTATATAATTTATGTCTATCGGCTACGATTGTCTTTTATCAATACATATAATCGCTCAAATATTAAAAATATCAAAATAATTTCGACCAATCATTTTTTACATAAAATTTTATATAATGTGACTCTTTTATCATTCAACATTTGATTAGACATGTAGTATAAAATTAATATTTATTAATATTTTGATTCTAATCATATTAGCTCTTCAATATTAATAATTGATTATTTTAATAATATTTGAAAATTTATTTTTGAAGTGTCATTCCATTTTTACCAATATTTTCTCAAATAAATATTAATAAAAATAATAAAATATTTTAATTACTTTAAGATGACAAATCTTATATTAATCATTTAACTAACTTCATGTAATTCATATCGTGTCCAATGACTATAAATCAATCTATCTTTAATTACGATGGTTCTAAATAACATCAACATATAACAATTCTCATATAAATTGTTTTGGAGAACTCAAATAAAATAATAAATTATACAATTGTCACATTAAATATACAAGTGATGCTCCATATAAAATTATCATTTCAAGTTGGATCACTAAATTTGATCTCTAATAATATCTTAATATTTTAGTTTATAAGAATTACTACTTTCTTTATATTAAAAAATAATTTAGAGATATACATAAATACAATTAAATTTCAAATTTTACAATCTTATCAAATAAATACAATTAAATTTCAAATTTTATAATCTTATCAAATAAATATACTTTATGTTATAAATAAAAAATATATAATAATATTGTTAATTAATTATGTCATAAGTGTATTACAATTAATTGATTATAAGACATAAATTAACATTATATATTCTTAAAAAATAATTATTTATTTAAAAGATAATTATGTATATTTTATTATTAAAAATGTAGATATCTATCAATAATCAATAATTTTAAATAGAAATTGTAACTTTTGTAACTCTGTACATGGTTCTTCCATTTTGGCTTTAGATCCTCTGTCCCAATTATCATGTTCTAACCTTAGTTTTGTCCCAAAATGACATTATTTTGGGGTTATTTACACATAAAATGATGTCATTTTGGGAAAAAAATAGGATAATTGGAATAGAAGATCTGATGCCTTACATTTTACGAGGTTCAAATTGGATTGTGCATAAAAGATATGATATTATGCTTGCTTGTTTTGTATTAGAAACAATCTTGACTCTAATTGATGAACCCACAACTTGTTTGTCCAATTGCGTCAACCAACTGGTGTTATTGGAGCCAGTTTTAACGAATAAGGGATCCTCGTTCTTGTGAAGAGGATGACTTATTGGAATGCAACACAAAGAAGATCAAGGCTACTAATGTCTATCCTGACCCTGTAGCAATGGAGGGGCTTGGGAGCAGTGGGGTACCAGGACCATCGTTTAAAGATATGGTCATAGGGAACTACGATATCCTTGGCTTTTATAACTCTGATGACTTTAGATCTTTGCATGAAAATGACGGACATGTCATGATGTCAACTAAGGACTTATGGCCATGCTTGACAACATCAGAAAAGTTTCGAGCGAGCATCCATAAGTGATGGAGTAATAGTTTGATTGTGAAGTTATTCGGTAGGTCAATAGACTTTTGCATATTGGAGGACAAAATCCACAAACTGTGGGCTCCAACGGGAGATTTTGAACTAGTTGACATTGACGAATGTTATTTTATGGTGCACTTCTCTTTAACCTCCGACCTAAAATTCACTTTGGAGGAGGGGCCTTGGATCATTTTTGGTCACTATCTCACAGTGAAGCAATGGTCCCCATCCTTTTGGCCTACTGTTGACTACATTGACTCTACTGCAGTTTGGTTGAGATTCCCGACATTGCCATTGAAGTATTACAAAGAACTTATACTACTCATAATGGGGAAAGTGATTGGGAAAGCTCTTAAAGTTTACTGCAATACTAGATATGTCTCTCAGGGAAGGTTTGCAAGAGTATGAGTGGAGATTAATCTCCATCAACCTCTTATTCCAAAGATCTGTATTGACAATCACTAGTAGACTATTGAATACGAAGGATTGTCACTTATTTGCTTTCAGTGTGGGTGTATTGGACATGATGCTGATCAGAATCGTTGCTTAATAGTGAACAAGAACTTGGTGTAAGATGGTGGCCCACTAGCATGTGACAATAACCACCCAGTAGGCAGGTGCTTATAACATCTGGAGCAGGTTACATATTATGGGATGTGGAATATGGCATAACCCTATAGATAAAGGAGGCCAAATAAGATATCTACTGCTTCAACAGGTATGCAGAGGAAGTTTACGACGAACACAAAGGAAAACAGGTTTGGTGCCTTCTCAGTAATCTAGGAGGATAGTATGGAGATAGTTGCACATAAAGTTCCTGGGTAGGGCAAGTTAAAAATGGTTTTACCTATTGAAAAATGGGAGAGATGGGCTAAGCAAAAAGGCAATGGCTTTCATGACCTAGTTGTACCTTTTTTTGTTTCGCCTACTTCTGTTGGACCTAGACTGAATGGAGCAATTGGTGAGAATTCACACGAGGAAAATAGTATGCGACACCTTACCATAAGTCCACCAACGTCCTAAGGAGGTGTCATCATTTAGCGAAGACCTTATGCTTCTTGATATCATTAGAGGAATTGGGAAGATTATTCTGGGTGAGGGGTATGATAACTCTATTGATCCAACCTCTGACTATAGAAGCAAGACATCTCCTGATTTAGAGCTGACCATTCTATTTCATAAACTCAATTTGCTATAGAGATAATATCGGTTAAAGTGGATTATGGCAAGATGCAGTTGGAAGATATAAATACTCAATCTAGGGAGCATAAAAACTTGGACATTACAACGATGATGAAAATATTGTTTTATGGAATTATAGAGGGCCAGGTAACAAGTCCTTCCTATGTTATATGAAAAGGTGAAAAAGTTGGGTTTTAAGCATTTTATCATGGCAGACCCAATAGGTTTCTTTGGTGGGATATGGATGGTTGGGATAAGGAAGTGATAAGCTTGGAGATTGTCTTCACATCATCTCAAGCTATACATATGATCGTTACACAAAATGATCATACTACATGGCTCCTTATGGTAGTATATGCTAGCCTAATACTAGAGAATCATCGGGATCTTTGGGCTTTTATAGAGGGGTTTGTTGTTGATGTCTAAGTATCATGGTTGATGATAGGAGATTTTAACAATGTCACATGCAGTGTGGAGAAACTTGATGGTTCCCAAGTTTCGGTGGGCTATTGCTTGCATTTCAGTGACATGATGAACACTTATGGTCTGTTGGATTTGGGGTTTTAAGGTTCCTCCTTTACTTAGTGCAATCATCAGAAAGGGATTGCTCGAATACAAGAAATACTTGATCGTGCTCTTCTAATGCCTAGTGGCATCTCTTATTTCCTGAAGTTGTTGTAAAACATCTCCCCCGCATGCATTTTGACCATTATCCTATCTTACTAAATTGTGAACCTATGATTGAATGTAATGCTGCATTAAGACTTTTTTTTTATTTTAAGCAATGTGGATTACAAGGGAAGATGTGATGGACCTAGTTAATAAGACTTGGATTACTACGTCAGGAGGTGTTACGGAGAAGAGTTCCAAAGCAGCAAAGGTCTTACAGAAGTGGAATTATAAGGTGATTAGGAACTTATTTCACACTAAAAGGAAAATACGGGCAAGACTTTTAAACAACCAGGAGGTTCTTGCTCTTTATCCACGAAGAGGCTTATTACATTAGAATCTGATCTATTTCTTGAATATAACAAAGTATTAGAGCAGGAGGAACTCTTTTGGTTTCAAACGTCAAGAGCTAGATGGATTTGGGATGGGGATCGAAATGCTAGATTCTTCCATCTCTCAATAATGTGCAGGTGACATAAAAATAAACTCACTATGTTACAGGGTAATAATAAGGAGTGGGTTTTGAATCAGAATATTCTAAAAAGCATAGTTGTGGATTTCTATAAAAAAAATTATTTATTGAGGAGAACATTTATCCCTGAGCTTTGGACATGGCCAATCTTAGACTGACTTTGGAACAAAGTACTAGGCTTAATGTAGGTTGTTGTTATTGTAACACTACATGCTAAAATCCTAACAAAAGGTTTAAGAGTTTTTTCAACATGCTAAAAACTCCTTACAGTTGGTATCAAAGCATTCTATTCAATTGAGAATTCAATATGTCGATCGTCACAAAGTTTGATATCAAGAAGTTTGAAGAAAAAAAATCAAAATTTCCATTTGGAGAGTTCAAATAAAGGTCATTCTTACCCAAAACGAATTAAAAAGAGCTTTGGAAGGAAGATTTAAGAAGCCAGGCACCATGACCGATGAATAATGGGAGGAATTAGACAAAAAGGTGCTCTTCATCATACAACTTTGCTTATCTAAGGATGTTTTACGTGAACTGGTGAATGAAACAACTGCTGCGTGCTTATGACTAAAATTGGAGTCTTTGTACTTGACCAAAAACCTTAAAAACAAGCTTCATCTTAAGGAGTACAATACGTACGACTAAAGGTACTCCCATCTAATTTCATCTTGATAAGTTTAATTCTATTATCATGGACCTAGAAAATATTGATGTGAAAGTTAAGCATGAGAAAAAAGTTGATTTGTTGGTAGTCTCACTCCCTAGTTCTTATAAACACTTTAAAGAAATCATGTTATATAAAACTTGTGACACCTTATCTTTTGAAGATGTTAATTCTAACTTGTTATCTAAGAAAAAAATTTAATGTTGAGCTTTTTTAAGATGATAAAGTTAGGGGTTTGACTATGAGAGGGAGATCCAAAGAAAAGGGTAATAGTAATAATTCGAAGAAATCTAAGTCCAAATTTAAAGGACATAAATCCAACAAAACTTGTATTATTGTAAGAAATTTGGACATGAAATTTCTAATTTTTACAATTGGAAAAATAATCAAGAGATTCAGGAGCAAAAGAAATAACCCCTAAAAATTGCTTAAGTTAATATTGTTGAGGCTAATTATGAATGTGATGTCTGTTGCTTATTACTTTCACTAATAAAAGGAGTAAAGTCAAATGGATTCTTGATTCTTAATTTTAGATGTACTTTTCATATGCACCCTTATAGGTATTGGTTTGTCACTTTTGAACCCGTTAGTAGTGGTGTTGTCTTGATGGACAATGATGCCTAGTGTAAGGCAAGTGGCATTGATAATATTCATATCAAGACTCACAACAGTGTTGTTAGGACTTTATCGTATATTTGTTATGTTCCTGACTTGAATGAAACTTAATTTCTTTGGGCACCTTTAAATCTCTTGGTTATAAGTACACAATCAAAGGTAGAGTTTTAAGGTTTTGAAAGGTTCACTTATTGTTTTGAAAGCTAACCATTCTAATAGTCTTTATGTCTTATAAGGTTCAAATGTGACAGGTTTTGCACTTGTTTCCTCTCCTATGCCTAATTCTAACATCAGCCAAATTATGACATATATGCTTGGACTATATGAGCAAGAAAGGCATGACACTTCTGAGCAAAAAGGGTCTTCTTGGAGATCAAGGCAACGGTAATTTGAAGTTTTGTGAACATTGTGTTTTTGGGAAAGAAACAAGAGTTAGTTTATTTACTATAACTCATCATACCGAAGACATTCTTGAGTATTTACGTTATGATCTATAGGGACCTTCTAAAGTTCTTTCTTGTGGAGGAAAAAGATATTTTATGATATTATTGTTAACTGTTTTTCCTAAAAGTTTGGGTCTAATTTTTTAGGCACAAAAATGAAGTCGTCTCTGTGTTTAAAAAGTGAAAACTTCTTATAGAGAAATAAACAGGGAAAAAGGTTAAGAAACTTATAACAGACATTCGATTAGAGTTTTATGATTGTGACTTTAATTAGTCTTGCTTTCACTTATTGGGAAACCTCAACATAATGGTGTTATAGAATGGATGAAGAGTACACTTCTAGAGAGAGCTTGTTGTATACTCTCTAATGTTATCTTATGGTATCGACGTGATTTTTGGGCTAAGGCAGTCTTTATTGCTTATTACTAGGTCAATCGATTACCACACTCTTCCTTTGACTTCAGGATCCCAAAAGAAGTATGGTCAGGTAATCCTATTGACTATTCTATTTTGAGAATTTTTAGATGTCTTGCATATGCACATGTTAATGATGGTAAGCTTGCACCTATAGCTAAAAAATGCATATTTCTTAGCTATGCATCTAAGTCTAAGGGATATCATCTATAATGTTTAGATTCTGAGTCTCGTAGAGTCATTCTCAGTAGGGATGTTACTTTTAATGAGGATGCTTTACTTTCTTTTGGAAAAGATTATATTGTTTCTTCTTCTATTGGTATAAGCGATTTAAAAAGTACTAAAGAGAAGGTGGAGTTGGAGTTAAGATCAGTTTTCTCCTTCAAATGTTGATGTCTTTTTTTCCTTTAACACTCAACCAAGTGAACAACATGGTGATGATGGTTCTAGTACCACAGCTCATGCTAAAACACAACGAGATTATTCTATTACTCGTGATAGATTAACGAGACAAATTAGAAAGCCTTCTAGATATACTGACGATGATGATGATTTGGTTACTTATATATTTTCAGTTGCACAAGATATTGGTGAAGATGTGAAACCTTCTTATTATTTTGAAGTCATTTCCTATGTTGATTCTTTTAAATGGTTAATGGCAATGAATGAAGAAATTGAAAGTCTCCATAAAAATGGTACATAGGATTTAATGGAGCTTCCAAACGGCAACCGAACTTTAAGTTAAAAGTAGATCTATAAAATGAAGGATGGTATTCCTAGGGTTAAAAATGCAAGGTGGAAAACACACTTGGAAGTCAAAGGTTTTAATTAAAGAGAAGAGATTGACTTTCTTGAAATCTTTTATCTAGTTGTACATTATACCTCTATTCATGTGCTACTTACATTTATGGCTATTTTTAATTCAAAACTTGAGCAAATTGATGTAAAAACTGCTCTCCTTTATAAAGAGTTTGAACAAGAGCTCTACATGAAGCAGCTTGAGAGATTTGCAATTCTTGGTAAGAAGAATTGTGTTTGTCACTTGCATAAGTCTCTTTATGGTCTTAAGCAAACTCCTAGATGGTGGTACACTAAATTTGATGGTTTTATGCTTGGTCAAGACTTTCTTAAACTTTAATATGATAGTTGTGTTTATTTCAAACAATAGAGAGATGAGCCTTTTGTATACTTGTTGCTATATGTTGATGATGTGCTTATTGCATTTCATAACAAGTCTTTAATTAACATTTGAAAACTTAACTTAGCCAAGATTTCAAAATGAAAGACCTTGGTAAAAATGCGTGGGATGGAAATTCACAGTATCGAAAAACGAGGAAATTATTTCTTTCTCAAAAGAAATATATTAATAAGGTACTTGAAAGGTTTAATATGCTTTACTACAAACATATTTCTATACCTCTTGATGCACATTTCAAACTATCTTTTGATTTACACCTAATAACGAATGCCTAGCATTCCTTATTATAGCGATATTGGAAGTTTAATGTACGTGATGGTGTGCACTAAACCTAATTTAGCTTATATTGTGAGCAGGGTGAGTCAATATATGCACATTTATGGTAAGTAGCATTTGAATGTTGTTCAATGGATCCTTCGGTATTTAAAGGGTACTTTTAACTTAGGTTTGGTGTATCATGGTCATAAGGCTATATCCAATGATGTAGTTAGTTTTGTGGATGTTGATTATGCTGATGATCTTGATAGACATTGATCTTTTTCTAATTATCTTTTCACTCTTGGTTGTGGTCCTATTAGTTGGAAAGCATCCCTTTAATCCATTGTTGCTTTATTTTCTACATAAGTGGAGTATGTTGCATCTACTGAGAGTGTAAAAAAGGTTATTTCGTTATGAGATCTTGTCATTGAGCTTAGTGTTACACTAGGACTTACAATTATGTATTGTGATAGCCAAAATGCTATCCATTTGACCAAGAACAATATGTATCGTTCCAAAACTAAGCACATTGATGTCAAACATCACTTTATTAAAGATACTATTGTCGCAAAGAAAGTTGTAGTAAAGAAGATTCATACTTCAGATAATCCTGCGGATATGCTCACCAAACCTCTTCCTATGACTAAGTTCCAATATTATTTGGACTTGGTTGGAACTCACATCATTTAATTGCCTTTCTAGGCTTTACAATGACAGCGAGTTTTTTCAAATTTGGTCCAAGATGGAGATTATTGAGAATATGGGTGTCTCAAATCCTCTTCTACCCTTAATTTTAATTATCATGTTACAATAGTAATATAGTCCACTAATGTTTGAGTAAAGACCAAATCGTTGTTAGGGGTTTACAGTTAGGTTTATATTGAAACATTATATATACTTACACTTATGTAGTTCATCTCTTTTGGGGCTTTCGGGATTATTATTCCATTTATTTTATGAGAGAGGGTGGTATTGAGAGATAATAAAATTCTCTGCATCTTGGTTGTACCTTTGGTGATTCTTAAATTTTCTTGAAAAAGTTAGAGCTGCAGGGGTGCAAAAAGGTCTGAATTCTCGATGCCCATTCAAGGAGTTTCATCAAGTTGAGTTATTATCATATGAAAATGAAAGCTTTAGCAAACTTAGCTCCAGCATTTGGATGAGATCTTTTGTTCGATCTTTTTCAAAAGGATATGGTACTGCGGCTACACAAAAAATTCCTTCAAACAGATGAATCTGAGTTTTCTATAACTGAAGGGATTGATGAATTGATGGAGAAAATGCACAAACACTAATAGAAAATGGAGTCATAATTGAAACCAAAATTGAAGTGTAATGTGCTTACAAGAAATCAAGGGCTTTTAGAATTTAAAAGCTTAGTAATGTTATGGATTGCTAAAATTATGATCACCAATTCTATGTAAAAAAAATTTAACAAAGAAGTTTTTTTTATTAATTTAAGAGCCTTTTTTATTTTTATTAAACTTTTAAGTTTTATTTGAACATTTATAAACGTTTGGATTAAAATTTGAAAGCTTGCAATTTTGTTTGATATCTAATAAAATTGAATATTCACTTTCGAAATATATGGAAAGCATAAGTAAAGGACTCTATTTGCTTATGTATAACGCCAAATGCATTGCATTCTTGTATTGTCATTTTCTTTCTTTTTAGTTGCCTATAGTCTACATCACTTACTCTCTATTCATTAAAAAATGTGTAGTGTCTCACTCTGTAAATTTTAAGCTTACTAATTATCTTCCTTGCACTTAGTTGGTTTTAGCTTTTTATTGTAATTTTTAGTTTTTATTTATTATTAAACAACTCAAAGTCAACGTCCTCAATACACGATGCTCTTCAATTTACGCGACTCTGAGAATGTTCATATTGTATGCACCATTCCTTTTGTATTGAACCTGTGATCTTAAGGTCACAAATAATAACCTGAACCTATGACCTTATAATTATAATTATAATTTTTATTAATGACAGGTAAATACTAAATAAAATAAATTAACTTTATAAATTGATTAAGTAACTATTTTATTTTAATTTTTACAATATATGTTGATAAACATAATAAAAATTAATTACGTTTTATTATAAATAAATAATAAATTTGCAATATTTTATTTATAAGCTGATATTTATTTATTAATATGTATTTTAATTATTAAATCAATGTTATTGCTCAGAACTAAAAGTTTAATATTTAAAATTTTGCATATTTCAAGATACTTTGTTTTTAAAAATATTATTAAATAATTATATAATATTAGATCATATTTTATTTTATAAATATTTTATTATTAATAGCCAATATTAAAGAGTGAAATACTATATATTTAATTAATAATAAAATTTAAATAATTATAATTATAATAAAATTATATCATGAAGAAATCAAAAACCAAAAATTCACTACAATTTTTATTAAATTTAAAAATAAAAACATAAATAAAATCAAACAAGTCCAACAAATGAAGTTAATTTTTTGTGGTCTTATAACATAAAACCATGCCTTAATAATGCTCACTGATAAATTAGTTTGATCAAACCACTCAACCATCTTAATGGACAAGATTTCAAGCCACTAATCCAATTAGCAAAGAATGAATCTTTTGGTTTTAAAATTTAATATTTAAAAAATGATGGTTAGCAATCTCGTAGAAGTTGAGTTGAATGTTCGGTTGGGTTACAAGAAGGTTGCAATATACAGAATCACATATATTTAATTCAGGTACGTAATAAAAGTAAATATTATATAATTAAAGTCAATGGGGTTACATAATATTCTTTTTCAATAACTTGCAAAATTTAGTAACATCCACAAGCATCAAACAAATAGGAAACCATGTGCTAGTTAACATATGTTAAAGTACACTCATCACGCTACCACTATGTTCTTGTTCAAAGATGATTTATAATATAATGTTAAAAAAGATTAATGTGAAGCGCTATAAACAATCCAATATGACATAGAAAATTAGGAATTAAATATTACATTGTTTCCTTAATTTAACACAACAATTTGAGGTCTGATGTTCAGAATCTGTCTTCTATCAAATTGTTCCACTTAGATGTGAAGAACATGAAAGTTTTTTAAAAAATGTTTTCCCTTTTTTATTTTACATTAAAACTCCAACTTGTAGATAAAATTTGGTGTCTTATGAGGCTTTTATAAATGATATAATTTCTTTAAAATTTATGAATTTCAAACTATTAAAATGAAATATTTTTATTTACCTTCGATTTGTGTTAGTCATTTTATTGTAGCTCATATTGCAAGTCACCAGATTGCCACTCACTAGGTTTGTTAGCACTCTTCATTCTTAGGAACAGATTGTCTGTACAAGGTAATTTGTTCCCACTATGTTCTATCAATTTTCAATCATCCAATACTAGCTGGTACAGATGATTTGATCCCTTCATTTTTTAACTTTATCTTTGTTGGGAAATCGGGTCCGGATCTGATCCGACCGTAGCGGAATATCACGAAACTTTTTCGTAATTTTTGATTTCTCGAAAACCAAGATCTATTTAATTCTATAAAATGATTAACACGAATCTAAATAAAGCTGAAATTTAATTCGTACCTTATTCCGAAGCTCGATCTTTGTCTTGATGCATCCCTCGAACCGTTTCCGAAAC
>JANVCQ010000009.1:19028970-19044721 GCA_025531925.1 Erythroxylum plowmanianum | reverse complement strand
TTTGACTTTAATGCAGACTTAATACTATTATATGAGACTGACTCTTTCCCATAAATCATAGTATCACGAAAATATTTTAAGGACTGGGGAAAGGAACATAATAACAATATGGCTTGATCTTTATCCTTAATTTTTACATCTACATTCTTCAAGTCCAAAATAAGAGAATCAAATTTATCCATATGTGAAAGAATAGATGTACCTTTTATCATCCTCAATATGTACAACTTCTGTTTCAAATAAAGTCCATTTTTCACCGTTTTCTTCATGTACATAGCTTTCAATTTGTCCCACATACATTTAGTTGTACTTTCACTAGCAACCTCTTACAAAACCTCATCGGAGAGATTCAATATGATAGCTGATATAGCCTTTTTATCTAGATCTGTGAATTTATCTGACGTCATATCTACTGACTTTTTCTCCATTCCATCAAGTGCAATCTCACACCCATCTTGTATTAAAATGGCTTGCATCTTAAGCTGCCATATACGAAAGTTAATGCTCCGGTCAAACTTTTCAATAAAGGTCTCATTATCGTCATGATGGTCAAAAATTCATATTCCGATCATTTTTCTATAGATGGGCCCCACACGAGAAACTAAGACAGCGAACCACACAAAAGCACTGGATGTGGACCCCACAGGTAAATTCGAGACGTGGGCTCCACAAGCAAAGCTAAATTTTGTTTACAAAATCAAAGTAGTGGGCCCCATTAAACAAAACCGAGGCAATGGGCCCTGCAAAACAAAACCAAGGCAGTGGGCCTCATTTAGACTCACAATAAAAAATCTAAGTTACTTTCTGATGTAGAGGGTCCACCTTAGCGATAAGTTAGATCATTAGAAGAAGCTCTAATACTAGTTTGTTAAGAAAAATGCCCTTGGATCGGATACTGGTTGAATTTAATAGCCCGAAAAATAGTAACAAAAATAAAGGTAGACAAAATAAAATGGGACAGAACACAAAGATTTACGTGGTTCGGTCAATATGACCTACGTCCACGGCCGGAGGGTGAGCAATTTTACTAATATGTAGCCATTATATTTGACTTATTGGAGGGGCCAAGGCATGCGCATGCAACAACAATGAATTAAATGATGTTGCAAAGAATTGAGGAAATTTGAGATCAAAACACAAAGTTTAAAGTATTCTAGGCATGTTAGACACTTTACTTAAAGTGTTATTTGCCCCCACAATACTTGCAAACCGAGTTAGAGGCAAATTACTTTTAAAATACAAAGAACACAAGAAAATTTAAGTTGCAAGAGTATGAATGTTCCTCAAGAATTATGAATGCAGAGATTGTATTGGTAGAATTTATAAAAAAAAAACTTTTTAATCTTGTCTAAAACTCATGTATATATAGAGTTTCCAAAACAGTCACATCTGTTTATGACAAGTCATAACTCTTGGAAAGGAAGTAATCCTCCAGAACAGTTACGTATGTTCACGATAAGTCACAACTCTTAGAAAGCAAGCAACCCTTCATAACATTCTCGTCTGTTCACAATAAGTCACAACTCTTGAAAAAGAATCAATCCTTTAGAACAGTCATGTCTATTCACTATAAATCACAACTCTTAAAATGGAAGCAACATTTTATTTCCAAGTTTGACTTTAATTACTTATATCACAAACTAATTTCCAACAATTCTTAATGTTTTACATCATTCATATCAAATCTTGTTGTTCAAAAATTATCCAAATTGAATCTTAGGATATGTTTGGTTTTATGTAAAGTTTTTAATGGAATGGAATGTAGATAGATATAATATTAGAAAATTGTTTAGAAAGGATGGAAGGATTCATAATGTAATATAGTGAAATGTTATTTGGATGTTGGATGGAATGTAATGTATATATAATAATATTAAATGACTATTATGCCTTCTTCTTCTTCTTCTAATTCTCTCTCTCTCTCTCTATTTTCTTCTCTCTTCTCCCCTTCCTTCTTTCTCTATCACGGTCTGGGATGCTCAGTGTCTAGGTAAGTCACACGACAAGTCACAACAAATGTGACTTAGCACATATCAAGTCACAACAATTGTGACTCTTTCTTCCTCATTAGAGGAATGGGCCAATGCTTCTTCAATTTTGGAGCATTTTTTGAATTTGAAAAAGTGCATATTTGCATGGTTACAGTCGTCATCGAAAGCTATCCATTACTGCCCGGAGACGGTGCTCTTCCTCTGCCAATGCCCAAATGTATTGTCTTGCTTGGTATTAGGGTAGGGTATATTATGTATTACATATTTATCATTTTACATTCCATCCTGAACTTCCCAAATTGGGGGTTTTTTATTTTTACCGTTTAGGATGGAATGAGATGTAAAATAAAACCCTCCACTTCTATCCCACTTTATTATAAAATCTCCTCCCAAACGATGGAATATATTATTACATTACATTATATTCCATTATAAAACCTCCAACAAAACATAGTCTTCATAAAAAATAAAGATGGAAATATAATCAATTTTCTAATGACCTAACACAAATTTAACATATTTTAAAATTTTATGTGTCCTACACTGTCATATGATACTTACTTGACAATATAAAACTTCATTTTTAATTAATTATTAAAATTATTGAGTTATATATAATTTAACTTAAATTAATTAACATAATTAATCATATTAGTCAACTTAAGTAAAAATCGCAAATCTAAAATCTATAAATTTCCATCCTTTTATCTTCACCGTTACACTTCACTGTCACCTTTGCTGTTCACCCTCACTGCCGTTTATAGCTCTGCCTCTGCATACCCTACATGTTCATCATCAAATGGACATCAATGCCTATTTTTGCCCTAGAAGATTGAATTAGTATAGAGAAATATCTTGTCAAGAATAGAAAACAATTTGATGATGATCATATTGGCTCATATCTCCGACCTTATTTGGTTTTTAGTTATATCTTCCCATAAGTTTGCAAGGTTCCCCTTCATTTAACTTGTTCGGAGAAACAATTTGGATTTTCACGTTTGATGCTCTAATATTTGTTGCCTTTTATGGGAAAAGACATCTTTTTCTCTTAATTTTCCCACGAAGTCAGTGGAATTGCCAAGCATAGAAAACCTTCCCGAGAAGAAAGTTGTTTTCCGAGAAATAACTTAAGCTTTCAATTATAAAGAAGAACTTTTTGTCCTATTGAAAATTATTTCCGAGAAATCATTTTATCATGAAAAAATTTAGTCTTTTCCTTATAAATTTTTGCATTTCCATACGCTTCATTATGAATCTCTTCTAACTCTTACAATTTCAACTTCCTATTGTTACTAACCTCAACCTAATGCATATTCAACTGCTTCACAGGCCAGTAAGCTCTATGTTTATTTTCACAGGTAAATGACAAGCCTTATCAAAAACTAACTTGTATGGCGACATGCCTATTGGAATTTTGTAAGTAGTTCGGTATGCTCACAAGGCATCATCTAATCGTAAGCTCCAATTTTTTCTATTCGGATTCATCACTTTTTTCAGTATGGACTTAATCTCCTTGTTGGATTGTAACATCCTGTTATCTGAATTAAGATTAAAATGGTGATTATTAGAAATTAATAAGAAATTAGGAAGCATAATTCATGTTTATGCATAATGTGACATACACATACACGATATTATTGATCTCACACATTACAATTATTTGTACATACATTCACTGACATTTTTCGGGCATAATTAATTGTTAAAAATGCAATTAAAATGTGAATTGTGAATTATTAGGGCCGAAAATTTATTTGGAGAGTCATATTATTATTTCAGAATTTTTGGTGTATTTTAAAAATTTTCGAAAATTTTGGGATATTTTGGACAAAAAATATAAAAATAAGTGACAAATGAAATAGTGACATGTGGCAGCCTTGCATGTTGACACGTGGCCCACATGCAAGGAACACACATAGTTAAGTGTGTTGCTGGAAAGAAAATTGTTGAAGTTTGATGTTATGTTTTTATGTTTTGTCCTTCACCGAAACAACTTCTTTACGAAAACTCTTCTTTAGTTCATCCACCGAAACATCAAGTGTTGAATTTTTTTCTGCTATTGATTCACTCTCACCTGCTGGAGACTTTGTGGAACCAAGTAAGTGATTTTTGCTGATTTTATAATATTGTAAATGAATGCTTGCATGAGTTGTTGTAGGAGGAAGCAATTCGGTAATGAGAGTAATGGATGATTATGTTTGAATTTTGAACCTTGGATTTTTGGTTTATTGTAAGTTGTTGAGCTGAAAAGAGGGTAGGAAAGATAGTTTATGCAATAGATGCAGTAGTTAGAAAGTGTAAAAGTGGGAAAAAAATTTGGGTTTTTGGTGAAGAAGATGAAGATTTGCATGTTAGAGAGAGAAAAGTTGGTGGATGCTTGTATGGGATATGAACTAGAGTATTTCATTGAATAACCCTAAGTCTTTTGGATATAACTTTTTCATCTAAACTCCAAATAACTTGAAACTTAGATCAATGGATTCCTAAAACATTTTTATTTCTCTCCATAAAAATTTATAGCTATCTGAATTGGTTTGAAAGTGATTGATAGGATGAAAGTGTGGAAGTCTGCTGGAATGTTATAAACTGGAAAATTTTCATGAACATACTTCGGTATTCTGATTATCATGTGAGCTATAGATTTATGAATGAGTTGATTCTTATTCAAATTAAACTAAAGACATATTTCTACAACTTTCTTGAAGAAGTATACTTTTAATTCTGTCTCTAAGATTTTCAAAATTGGAATGTAATTGAGTCTTAGCTTAAGCTGAAGCACTACCAGGGATAGAAATTATGTCCTGTGGTTATTGAATAAACTGTATTGATGTAGGCCGAATTAGACTAAGATGTCTTCATCAAAGTTGTAGCTTATTCTCTTAGCTTTAAATTGGTATAAATTTTATAATTTTTGGATACTGGAATTGAGAGATATGAGGTGTACAACATGCATGCATGATCATGCATTAGCCAAAATTTCACATGTACATAGTCTGTGGTATTTTGAGCATAACTCATTGAATAATGAGCCAAATTGAATGATATTGGCATCAATAGAGACTTAAGACATAGGAGAATAATTTGTTATAAGGAAGTGTTAACCAAATTACTTCACTTCGTAATTTGTTAGAAGGAAGTGTTAATCAAATTACTTCACTTTCTTGATGAAATTAATTGTGCAAAATGGACCTAAAAGTGTACTTTTAAACAAATCTGAGTTAATCAATGGAATGTGGATATCCTAATGATTATTTTGAAAAAATAAATGATAAGAAACTCATAATTGTCATGAACATGCATTGTACATAGTTAATATACATGAATGTGCATTAATGAATACAAAATTGTGCAATATTGTGATATGTGTATGCATTATATGTATAGAGGAGTGTATTGAGCGACAGCACCCAGACATTGCCAGAACTTCAAGGCAATATCTGTTTGGAGCATATTGTGAGTAACCTAAGATGGTCTCACCTTATTGTTTTGTATATTATTGAACTATACTGAATTGTGCTGATTGTGTACTGGATTTCGAATAATATTTGTCCGAGGCATTTTGATGCATGAGAATGATATTGGAAGTGCTGATTGAATGTGAATGTGTTTACCTAAATGATTTTTTGATTATCAACTGAAAGGTTGCATGCTGGACCTAGTCCGATGACCACTACTATTGTGACTGTACTATAATTGATATTGTGACTGATATACTATTATATTACATGTAAATGAAAGTGATTTTATTTGATTACTGAAATGTGGCATGCACTTCATTCTGATGCATGTAATATAAAGGGGTTGTGACTAATATTGCTACTAATACTGTTACTGATAAGAGCTTTAAGCTCCCGCATATGTTGTTCGAGCCTATGGCTCACTGTGATCAATGAGTCACAGACTGACTAAGTTTGGTAATATGGGATACTGTAAAAGCACACAGTCATAACAATATAAAAATGAATGTGAGTCTCATACATGTCGCATTCGTATATAATTTGAATTTATTGAATGATTTACAAAGCTATGTAAATGTCGTTATATGATTGAATTGTTTAACTGAGAAATGATTTATCTGTGATAGTATTTGATACTTGTCAAGTGGAGTTGAACTGCTATAATTGATCTTGTTTATGACATGAGTGAACCATCGAGGATGGTTACTCTACTAAGTTCGCAAAACTCATCAAAATTGTACCATTGTTTTTTAGGTTCGAGAGTGAGACGACCTAGCTTCTAAGACTCCGTAGAAGCATATTTTGTACAGTTGTTACAGTCAGATTTGGCTCAAAGGTCTGTCAGTTGAGATTGATGACTTAGTTGTTTCTTTCATGTTTATTATATTTGATGTGTACTGAGTTGTTTAAGCTCATAGGATAATGTTGTAAAACATGGATGGTATTATGTTATATAAAACAATGTAAATTATGGATTTTGATATAAAGTGATAACATTTTGGGGTTTAGAAAATGTGTGATTGATGGTTTAGTATATGATTCCATGTTATGTACAGTGAAAGTGAGATAATTAACATATCATTTCTGATAGGCATGTACACGTGTATCTGATGGACACACGTGCATATGTTAGTTGGGACTGGGGTGTTATATTTTTTGTATCAGAACATGGTTTGGCATCCATAGGGATATGTGGTGATATTAAGCATGAAATGTTGTGGAAATGTCGGATGGTAATTGAAGTTATTGTGTATTACAGGTTATTCGACGTAGGTGAACAAATAGAATACTCAGCTAACCTGAGATCGGAAGGAGTCAGTAAGGAATTGTCAGTATCTCGTCCTGAGCGAGTGCCTCCAAGAATTCCTGAGAAAAGGGAAAGAAGGTACGACAAACTACGAAAACAGGGAGCTATAGATTTCTATGACAGTACAGACCCTGCAGAAGCTGATGGATGGTTAAAGCATATAGAACGAGTATTTAATCAGATGGACTGTGAGTAGGACGAGAGGTTCGACTATGCCAGTTCTTTGCTACGAGGCCCAGCTTATCAATGGTAGAAGATTGTTCCCTACAGTGCCACTAAGCCTTGCACTTTGACTTGGGGAGACTTTCTGAGGGCTTTCAGAGAAAATTATATGCCCCATGTATACATGGATAGGAAGATGAAGGAGTTCATGGATCTGAAACAGGGTGGAATGTCTGTAGCAGATTATGAGATCAGATTTAATGAGCTAATGAGGTATGCTTATGTCTTAATTCCTTCTAAGGCAGATAAATGTAGAAGATTTGAAGACGGCCTAAACATGGAGATTCGGACAAGGCTAGCTCTTACTAACCTAAGCAGTTTCACTGAGCTCAGAGTAGCCTCGATCCAAATGGAGCAATTGCTGAGAGACAGTTAGTAAGTAAAGATCAAAGACTGGATAGAAGAGAACCAGTGAGTATTAGGGTGGTTCTAGCAGAAGGTTCAGTAAATGTCAGAACCGAGCATTCAGACCACCAACTAGATCTAGACAGTCAGGATTCGGAAAGAGGGGTGGTTTTACTCAGACTGGGAATAATAGAGGTGCAATATCGGGTCAGTTGTCGGCTTGTCAATATTGTGGAAATAAGCATAGTGGTGTATGCTGGAGATTGATGGGAGCCTGCCTTCGGTGTGGCTCATATGATCATTAGATCAGAGATTGTCCATTGATGTTTGGAGCACAATTTGGTGGGAGAGGGAGTAGAGTAACAGAACCTACTATTCAACCTAGTGGGTCTAAACAGAGAGGTCGTGGCAGAGGCAGGATAAGTTCTAGAAGTGTTAATGGGAGGACTGAGGTGTGAAGCAATCAGCCGCAGTCTCAAGTTAGAGTTTATGCCATGACAAGGCAGGAGGCTCAGGATTCTCCAAATGTCGTCGCAGGTATGTTATTAGTATTTACTTTTGAGGTTTATGCATTGCTAGATCCTAAATCTACACATTCATTTATCACACCACACATGGCATCTAAATTGCAATGTGATAGAGAGTTTTTGAGATGTGGATTAGAGGTGAGTTCACCAATAGGTAGTACTACCGTGATTGAGGAGGTCTATAAGAAATGTCTGATTCGAATTGACCAGGCAAAGTTGGTAGCAGATTTGATTGTTTTACAGTTGAAGGAGATAGATGTTATCTTAGGCATGGATTGGCTCACTACTTATAGGGCCATCATGAAATACTATACGAAGGAAGTGATTTTATAGTCTCCTGATCAACCTAAAGCAGTATTTAGAGGCATTAACCAAGTGGTGCCAACCAGACTGATTTCATTTATTAGTGCTTTGAAATTAATGTATGGTGGATGCGAGGCATATCTGGCCCACGTGATTGATAATTGAGCTGAACATAGTGTACAAGATATTCCTATGGTTAAGGAATCCCTGGACGTGTTTCCCGCTGAAGTACCTGGTTTGCCTCCAAATCAAGAAACGAAGTTCACAATTGACTTAGTTTCAGGTACTACTCCTATATCCATTCCTCCATATAGGATGGCACTTGTGGAACTAAAGGAGTTGAAAGTTTAGTTGCAGGAGTTGCTTGAGAAGGGATTCATTAGGCCCAGTGTTTCACTTTGGGGCGCTCCAGTGCTGTTTGTGAAGAAGAAGGATGATACTTTAAGGTTGTACATTGATTACAGGCAACAAAACGGGTTACAGTGAAGAATAAGTACCTGTTACCTAGAATCGATGACTTGTTTAATCAATTGCAGGGAGCTTGAGTATTCACTAAACTTGATTTGAGATCTGGGTATTATCAGCTAAAGATAACAGAGGTTGATGTACCAAAAAGTGCTTTCAGATGCAGGTATAGACATTTTGAGTTCTTAATAATACCATTTGGGTTGACTAATTCCCTAGTTGCATTTATAGCATTGATGAATAAGGTGTTTTAACCCTACCTGGACCGGTTTGTAATTGTATTCATTGATGACATTTTGGTGTATTCAAGAAGCAATGAGGAACATGTTAAACGTCTAAGAATAATTTGCAGACTATGAGAGAAAAACAATTGTATGCCAAATTCAGTAAATATAAATTTGGGCTTAATCAGGTGGTATTTCTAGGTCATATAGTAACGGGGGATGATATTCAGGTGGATCCAATGAAAATTGAAGCACTAATGAGATAGGAGACATCGAAGAATGTATCAAAGATCCAGAGTCTCTTCGGATTAGTTGGTTATTACTGGAGGTTTATCGAGGGATTTTGTTTAATCTTAGCCTCTCTAGCTAAATTTTTGAGGAAGAATGTCGCATTTAGATGGAATGATGAGTGCCAGAGAAGTTTTGAAGAGCTGAAACATCAATTGACTGGGATATGTGGATATGTGGTGTACAGTGATGTACAGTGATGTGGTGGATATGTGGTGTATAGTGATGCATCACATCAGGGACTGGGATGTGTATAGATGTAGCATGGCAAGGTGATAGCCTATACATCGAGACAATTAAGGTCTCAAGAGATAAATTACCCATTACATGATTTAGAGCTTGCAGCAATAGCTTTGCTATAAAGATTTGAAGACATTACTTATATGATGAGACATTTCAGATATACACTGATCATAAGAGCTTAAAGTATCTGTTAAGCCAGAAAGAGTTGAACATGAGACAGAGAAGATGGATAAAGTTACTGAAAGACTATGATTGCATAATTGAGTATCATGCGGGGAAGGTTAATGTAGTGGCTGATGTTTTGAGCAGAAAGTCGAATGCCAGTGTAACTTAGATTCAGTTATTGAGGTTACCAAACCTGATACAGTTGAGAGCTTTGAATGTGGAGTTGAATTTAGAACAAAATGAAGCATTGATAGCTACATTGAAACTGAGGCCAATGTTGCATAATTAGATCATAAGAGTACAAAGTAAAGATCCTAAAATGGGGAAATTGATTGAGAAAGTTAAGAAGAATATAGATTCTGAGTATGAATTTAGAGATGATACATTGTAGCTAAAACAGAGACTATGTATGCCTAATGTTGATGATATGTGGAAGGAAATCTTAGAAGAAGCTCATATGGCTGCTTATGTTATACATCCTGGTACTACCAGGATGTATAACACATTGAAACAATATTTTTGATGGCTTGGAATGAAAAGGCAAGTAACAGAGTTTGTTTTTAAATGTATAACATGTCAGTAGGTTAAGGTTGAGCATTAGGTTCCAGTTGAAAAATTGCATTCGTTGCCTATTCCTAAGTGGAAATGGGAACGAATTACTATGGATTTTATAATGGGATTGTCTAAGACTCTGAGGCAAAATGATGCAATATGGGTTGTGGTGGACTGATTAACAAAGTTTACCCATTTCATACCAATACGGGAGAACAATACATTAGACCAGTTGGCTCAGAGATATGTGATTGAGATTGTGAGATTGCATGGGGTTCCAGTGTCTATAGTGTCAAACAGGGATCCCAAATTTACTTCGAGATTCTAGAAGAGCTTACAGTCAGCTATGGGCACACAGTTAAATTTTAGCACAGCATTTCATCCTCAGACAGATGGACAAAGTGAGATAACTATCAAGACTATTGAGGATATGCTCAAAGCTTGTGTTCTAGAATTTTAGGGAGCTTGGGATCAGTATATAGCATTAATTGAGTTTGTTTATAACAGTCATTATCATAGCAGCATTGGGATGGCATTGTATGAGGCGTTGTATGGTAGAAAATATCGATCGCCTCTACACTGGGATGAGGAAGGTTTAAGAATGATTGAGGATCTAGAACTGATACAAGATACTGTAGAGAAGGTGAAATTGATCAAAAGTCAAATAAAAGCAACTCAGGATAGACGAAAAAGCTATGTGGATCAACATAGAATGGATATGGAATATAATGTTGGAGACAAAGTCTTTCTAAAAGTGTTGTCTTAGCGTGGTGTATTGAGATTTGGTAAAAAAGGCAAGTTAAGCCCGAGATACATTGGTCTTTATGAGATTCTTGAGAGAATTGAACCTTTAGCATATGAGTTAGCTTTGCCTAACGAGATGTCTCAACTGTATAACATGTCTCATGTAAGTATGTTAAGAAGATACAGATCAGATCCTACTCATGTATTACTGGCTCAAGATATTGAGATTGATAGCAATTTGAATTATACTTAGGAACTGATCAAGATAGTGGGTTATAAGACAAAGCAGTTGAGAAACAAAGTGATTCCATTGGTGAAACTTCGTCGAAGAAATCACTCAACTGAGGAAGCAACATAGGAAACTGAGGATCATATGAGGTGATAGTATCCCCACTAATTCGAATCATCAGGTAAGAATTTTGAGGATGAAATTTTTTTAGGAGGGGAGAATTGTAGCATCCTGTTATCTGAATTAAGATTAAAATGATGATTATTAGAGATTAATAAGAAATTATGAATCATAATTCATGCTTATGCATAATGTGACATACACATACACGATATTATTGATCTCACACATTACAATTATTTGTATATGCATCCATTGACATTTTTTAGGTATAATTAATTGTTAAAATGCAATTAAAATGTGAATTGTGAATTATTGGGGCTGAAAATTTATTTGAAGAGTCATAATATTATTTAGAAATTTTTGGTGAATTTTAGAAATTTCTGAAAAATTTGGGATATTTTGGACCAAAAAATATAAAAATAAATGATAAATGGAATAGTGACATGTGGCAGCCTTGCATGTTGAGGCATGGCCCACATGCAAAGAACACACATAGTTAAGTGTGTTGCTAGAAAGAAAATTGTTGAAGCTTGATGTTATGTTTTTATGTTTTGTCCTTGATCGAAACAACTCCTTTACCAAAACTCTTCTCTACATCATCCACTGAAACATCAAGTGTTGAATTTTTTTGTGCTATTGATTCACTCTCACCTGCTGGAGACTTTGTGGAACCAAGTAAGTGATTTTTGCTGATGTTCTAATATTGTAAATAAATGCTTGCATGAGTTGTTGTAGGAGGAAGCATTTCGATGATGAGAGTAATGGATGATTATGTTTGAATTTTGAACCTTGGATTTTGGGTTTATTGTAAGTTGTTGAGCTAAAAAGAGGGTAGGAAAGTTGGTTTATGCAATGGATGCAGTAGTTAGAAAGTGTAAAAGTGGGGCAAAAAATTTGGGTTTTCGGAGAGAAAAGTGGGTGATTGCTTGTATGGGTTATGAACTAGAGTATTTCATTGAACAGCCCTAAGTCTTTCGGCTATAACTTTTTCATCCGAACTCCAAATGACTTGAAACTTAGATCAATGGATTCCTAAGACATTTTTCTTTCTCTCCATAAAAATTTAGAGCTATCGGAACTGATTTGAGAGTGATTGATAGGATGAAAGTGTGAAAGTCTGCTGGAATGTTATGAACTGGAAAATGTTTATGAACATGCTTTTGTATTCTGATTATAACGTGAGCTGTAGATTCCTGAATGAGTTGATTCTTATTTAAATTAACCTAGAGACATAGTTCTATAACTTTGTTGAAGAAGTAGACCTTTAATTCTGTCTCTAAGATTTTCAAAATTAGCATGTAATTGAGTCTTAGCTTAAGCTGAAGTACTACCAGGGACAGAAATCATATCCTATGGTTATTAAATAAACTGTATTGATGTAGGCCAAATTAGACTGAGGTATCTTCACCAAAGTTGTATCTTATTCTCTTAGCTTTAAATTGGTATGCATTTTGTAATTTTTGGATACTAGAATTGAGAGATATGAGGTGAACAACTTGAATGCATGATCATGCATTAGCCAAAATTTCACATGTACATAGTCTGTGGTATTTTGAGCGTATCTCATTGAATAATGAACTAAATTGAATGATCTTGGCATCAATAGAGGTTTAAGACATAGGAGAATAATTCGTTAGAAGGAAGTGTAACCAAATTCCTTCATTTTCCTTATGAAATTAATTGTGCACAATGGACCCAAAAATGTACTTTAAAACAAATCTGAGTTAATCAATGGAATATGGATATCTGAATGATTATTTTGACAAAATAAAGGATAAGAAATATGGAATTGTCATGAACATGCATTGTACATAGTTAGTATACATGATAGTCCCTTAAGGAATACAAAATTGTGCAATATTATGATATGTGTATGTATTTTATATATAGAGGAGTGTATTGAGCGACAGCACCCAAACATTGCTAGAACTTCAAGGCAATAACTGTTTGGAGCATATTATGAGTAACCTAAGATGGTCTCACTTTATTGTTTTGTACATTATTGAACTATATTTTGATATTATTGAACTGTACTGAATTGTGTTGATTATGTACTAGATTCCGGACAATATTTGTCCGAGGTGTTTTGATGCATAAAAATGATATTGGAAGTATTGATTGAATGTGAATGCATCTGCATAAATGATTTTCTGACTATCAACTGAAAGGGTGAATGCTGGACCTAATTCAATGACCACTGCTACTGTGACTGTACTATAATTAATACTGCGACTGATATATTGTTATATTACATGTAAATGAAAGTGATTGTATTTGATGACTAAATTGTGGCATGCACTTCATTGTGATGCATGTAATATAAAGGATTTGTGATTGATGTTGCTACTGATACTGTTGTTGATAAGAGTTTTAAGCTCCCACATATGTGGTTCGAGCCTATGGATCACTGTGATCAATGAGTCACAAACTGACTGACTGAGCCCAGTAATTCAGGATACTGTAAAAGCACACAGTCACAATAATATAAAAATAAACGTGAGTCTCTTACATGTCTCATTAGCATATAATTTGAATTCATTGAATGATTTGCAAAGCTGTGTGAATGATGTTATATGATTAAACTGTGTAACTGAGAAATGATTTATCTGTGATAGTATTTGATACTTGTCAAGTAGAGTTGAACTGTATGATTACGTGCTATAATTGATCTTATTTATTACATGAGTGAACCATCGAGGATGGTTACTCTGCTGAGTTCGCAAAACTCATCAAAATTGCACCGTTGCTTTTCAGGTTTGAGAGTGAGATGACCTAGCTTCTAAGACTCCGTAGAAGCATATTTGGTACAGCTGTTACGATCAGATTTGGCTCAAAGGCCTGTTAGCTGAGATTGAGGACTTAGCTGTTTCTTTCATGTTTATTGTATTTGATGTGTAGTGAGTTGTTTAAGATCATAGGATAATGTTGTAAAACATGGATGGTATTGTGTTATATGAAACAATGTAAATTATGGATTTTGATATAATATGATAACATTTTGGGGTTTAGAAAATGTGTGATTGATGGTTTAGTGTATGATGCCATGTTATGTACAGTGAAGGTGAGATAGTTAACATGTTATTTCTGACAGGCATGGACACATTTATCCGATAGACACACATGCATATATCAATTGGGAATTGGGTGTTACATGGATACTTCAGCTTGTCTACTTGTATATGGATGATAGGTTGTAGAAACTTGGTGTATGACATCACATCTCTTCATCAAAGCCTCAAAATCTTGTTGCAAAAAAGGGTCCCTCGATCGCTGATAATAGCTCAAGGCATTCCAAATTTGACAAAAAATGTTAGATTTAACAAAATCTATAATAGTTTTAGCATCGTCAGACAAAGTGGCCTTAGCTTCCATCAATTTCGAAACATAATCCACAATAAGCAAAATACAATTCTTACCAAAGGAAGAAGGAAAACGACCCATAAAGTTTATTCCCCAAACATCAAAAATCTCGCATACCAAGACGTTAGTAAGTGGCATTTGATCTCTCGATCCCAAGCAATATGTTCTTTAACAATGATCATAAGACTCGTAAAACATGTAGGAATCATAAAATAGCTTAGGCCAAAATAATCCACATTCAAGAATTTTTTGAGCTGTTCTTTTAGGACCAAAGTGTCCCCCACACACAGATGAATGGTAAAAATTTAATATGGAAGAAATTTCATCATCTGTAACACATCTTCTAACAATCTTATCACCACAAAATTTTCAAAGATGAGGTTCATCCCAAATGTAATATTTAATATCTTGTTTAATTTTATCTTTTTCAGCTCTAAATAATTCACTAGGTAAAGACTTAGGCCTCATTTGGTGAATGGCTTATCAGCCAAAAATGAGCTGATGACCACGTTTAGCTGATTGATTATGTTAAACAGTTATTTATTGTGTTTGGTAATCAGTTAATTGGGTTGGCTGATTGAACCCAATCAGCTGATTTTCAAAAAGCTCAGGAGGACCAGCGTTTACATTCAGCGGATCAAAACTGACGAATGTGCCCTCTCATGAAAACCCAGGTCGAAGGAGGTGTTGATTCTAGAGAATTCATGGGTTTGCTTGTGGTTGGCTGAATGACTGTGTGTGAAGTACGATAGCCAGTTGTGGAAAAAAAAGTTGCTTCCTTTCCTTCTTTAATTAGATTTTTATGTCAATTTCTGTGTTGCCTAATCTGTTATTCTAGAAACCCTCTATGCACGATTTAAAACTCAATTGGAGTTATGGGTGTTGATTGCTAGCACTGGTGAGTGAGAAATCTACGGCTAGTAACATCGGAGACGTAGGGAAGCAATAACATTGAGACATCGTAAGGCAAAAGGATGGTAGTTGAGACTGGTTGTAAGGGAAGCAGTAACGTGGGAAGCAGCTGGGCAAAGATGAATAGTAGGCATAGACCACTTGTTAATTTGTGCCATCAATGAATAGTTCATAAACATAAGAAGATGCACAGTGAAGAAGAAGAAGAAGGATTTGTTTGTTTTTAATATTTTAAATACTTAATTCCAATTAAATGAGTTTAATTGAAGTTAAGCAAGTTTAAATTACTAATAA
>JANVCQ010000009.1:19004827-19019136 GCA_025531925.1 Erythroxylum plowmanianum | reverse complement strand
TTCTCCTTTCTTTGTAATTGTCGTAAGTCTCTTAAAAGACTTAGGTAAATCTTGTTTCTAATTTATAAAACCTACACTAAAACTACGTAGTTTTACTAACTCTCTTCCTTTCCTTGCAAAATTCGTGACTTTCCTCATTCATACGACCCCTTTACTATTTGCTTCCTTTCTTATTGTTTTACTTAAGCTAAAAAGACCAATAAAGCCCTCCTTCTTAGCCTTTAACCTTAAAAACATTTATGGACTTCCTAAAAATACCCTTACACCATCTTATTCTTTTAAATTTCTAATAACTTATCAAACCTCTAATTTAACTAAAATCCTTCATTTAATAACCACTAACTAAGCACGAAAAACCTCAAATTAATTTCTAATAGGAATTTAGGCAAACTAAACCGCAAAATAATTTAAACATGCTAAGAAGAAATCGGGACCCAACATACATTGATACTCTCTTAATAAAGTTAAGGTCCATATTCGATCAATTTTATTTGGAAGCAATATATAGAAGACACACAAAGCATAAGCTGAGGCAAACAACAAACACACAAGCAAGCAGATTTAGGAGACCACAGAAAACAAAAAAGACAGACAACAATGGACATACCATGATGAAATGTCAACCTCCGCATATAGACACCCGATGAGCATATCAGTTGAGCTGCTTGGTGTGTGCAATGACAATAACAATTAACCACGACGAAATGTCGTCCGAGGAAGAACACATAAGGAAAAAGAGGGAAGTAGCACGGGGTGAGGGATTGTGTGGGAAAAAGATGGGAGATTAGGGATTGGAGGATTTATGTTAGTGAAGAAGATGGGAGATTAGGGATTAGGGAAGAAAAGCATGTTGCGTCTCCATATCCATAGATGGTAAATTAGGGATTAGGGAAGAGGAAACAATGTCTGTGAGGGAGGAAAATCTTCAATAAAACAATGTGTCTAGCTTCGACAAAATGGTGCATGTCATAGCTGTCCCAAAATAATTTGTTTAAGGGAGTGGGAGACGCACCTGCATGCACAAGTCAATGTCGGTGGCTCCCACATCCACCGAAAAAATCCCTACATCAGCAAATGATTGACGGTCCTCTTATGACATTAGTACTTAGGGTTTAATATGAACATTTTTCAAACTTGAAGGTTTAATTTAAACGTTTGACAAATTTTATGATTCAATTTGAGCACTTTGAAATGTTATGGTCTATTTTGTACATCCGTGGAAACATTAGAGACTAATAAGCCCTTTTGGCCTATATAATAGCCAACTATAAGAAAAAAAATTCATTAACATTCTTAATATTTGACACTAAACATTGATTGCATACCAAATTTGCCAGATTAAGAATTCTATTCCTTTTGTTAATTCCAATACACTTTTTCTATTCCAATTATTGCATTACTAGTTACCAAACAAATGCTAATTATATTATAGGCCTTGGAATCTATTTATCAAAATTGTTCAATACTATTTATTTCATTTGTAGCCCACCATAAAATATGTTTTAATTTAATTAATATATTCTTACTTATCATCAAATTAGGTGTTGTCTGGTGTCGTATAGAAGAGCTTGGTAAATAAAACTTAAAAGATTCTTAGTTTTCTTAGTTTTTTTCTCTATAATGATAATTTTTGTATTGCAACAATTTATAGAGGTAATGGCTTACAATCAATTTCTACGGTTTTTAAGCTTTTTAATTTATTGTACATACATATTTCAAAATTATAAAAGTTATAATGGTTTGTTGTGAAATTCAACGCTCAGAGGTAAGCAAGAGCGCCAGTGAACAGATTTATCGCATATTGGTTCAATGCTTACTGCATTAACGAACAAAAACCATCAGAAAAATGTCTGATTAAATCACGTTTCCTATGATATGTTCAGGAGAGGAGAGGGCTCTGATGATTGAAGGGGTGGGGACGAGATGAATCAAAATTTTGAGGTTTACTACCAATATACCTCTTTATTCTGCTTCTTCTGTCATACGAGAACCGCGTTCTAGTAGTGTGAAACGTAATGTCATGGATTTCAACGACCAAACCCAGAGCTTAACGCGCTTCTTTTCTATTTACATTCAGATATTGTTCAAAATAGTAAGAGTAGATTATCCATAATTGACATGAACGAGCTTCTTCGTTATCCAAAAACCAAGTTTTACAAGCCAAACCACCAGTTTCATTACATCTCAACAGTCCCCCTAACTATGCAAGTATACTCAGAACTGGACACAGAATTTAAGATCCTTAGAATTCTTGGGATACAGAACCAATCTCACCCTTCCCTTTCCCAGCTTTCTTAGGCAACAAGTTTTGATGAATGTTTGGCAAGACCCCACCATTCGCGATGGTAACCGTCCCCAAGAGCTTGCTCAACTCCTCGTCGTTTCTTACCGCCAGTTGAATGTGTCTCGGTACAATCCTATTCTTCTTGTTGTCTCTCGCAGCATTTCCAGCAAGCTCAAGTACCTTAACAAAAACAAAAACACCATTTGTAAACTGCAGTGATTTCCAAGCTTAAGAAAGAAACTGATATTAGAGAGTTAGTTCATCAATTAATCAACTGACCTCCGCAGCGAGGTACTCAAGGACGGCGGAGAGGTAAACCGGGGACCCGGATCCGACACGCTGAGCGTATCTGCCTTTCTTAAGAAACCTGGCGACCCGACTAACGGGGAACTGGAGACCCGCCTTGTGGGATTTGGAGACCGCTTTGTTCTTAGTTTTGCCTCTTCCTGCGACGGTACTCATGGTGACGATTTGCTAAAATCTTACGGAAAACAACTGCTTAGCTATTGATATTTGAGATCGCTCACCATCGTTTCGCTTTGATTTTGTTTATATAGGCAAATAGAGTGGTGTTCTGATTGGTTGGTTTGAGTTGTTGCGGATTGCCAGCGTGGCACTAAAAATATTTAAAATTTTGGTGGGAGTCGGAGTGGCTCTAACTATCTCACGGATTGCTAACGTGGCAAGGTATTTTAGTAATATAAAATTTAAGAATGGGTAAATTTGTCCTTCTATTTCTACTCAAGCCCTATTGCCATCTATATTTGGAATGTGCCTGACATTCCATTTTAACACATTTGCAAGGCAATTGCCAGTTGAAGATCAACCATGAAAAAAATAAGATATTGTTTATAACACTATTATCTCACATGAAAAACATAGATAAGAGTGATTATCATCATTTAACCCTTGAATTATGCAAACTGTTGTTTTCATTGGACAAATATGATCCAACAAGGATCATGTTCTGCATTGACCACTTCTCTTTGAGGGTAGATAAGTATGCACTGCTAGAAAGAGTATAAAAGTCTATTTATTCTTTACTATTATTTTTACTTGTCTTTAATTTTGTGGAAGAAAGAATTTATCTAGAGATTTCTTAATTAGTAATTAAGAATATTGGTAAAAAAAGATTTGAATGATTCTTTCTACAATTTACTTTTATATCACTCCAATAAGATTTTTGCTTTGATCCCGAGAAACAAAAAATAAAATACTTATTTGTCAGAAATTAAAAAAAAAATCATATTCACTTGCCATTTATCGATTTTATCTTCAACAACAAGAAACTTCAAAGGAAACTTTATAATACCATAAGTTACATATCAATCAAGAAAGAAAAAAAAAAAAGAAAAAAGGCTATACTGCCTTAGGGGAGCAATAAATGCCAAGAACCCAAATGTTGGTCATTTACAAAGTGACTTCCAGTTCTGTCGATAAATATGCCATCTTAAGATTCAACTTCCTCCCAATGCCACAACTTAACCAATATAATCTCATTTAACTTCCTCACCGAACTTTGAATGTTTATGCTCTTTGTTTGCAAAAGAGAAACCTCAGTCGTAAAGGTATAATGAAGAAGAACACTTCACCATCAGTGAAGGAGAACATGTCAAGGAAGGCCAAGGATATCTCTCGCATGAAATGGAAGATGCCCAAGTACAGATTAGGGTTGTTAAGGGAAGGTGAGGGAATTGGAAAACTTAGAAATTAGGGTTCTTTGAGTTGTTTGAAAAGTTTGGGAAAATTAGTTAATTAGAGTTATCTGTAAATTAATTAATTTAATTATGAATTTCAAATAAAATTAATTTTAACAAGTGGCATACTGTGACATGTGACATAATGAAACCCAAGTGTTAAATTAAATAATATTAAACCAGTACCAAATTAAAGCTAGAGTGGCACATAAGGGACAAAGACTGACTTCATCTAATTTTTTATTTAGTTAAAGTCCATTTTAAACATTATATGTGTTGTAATTAATTCTTAACGCTTTAAAATTTGTTATAGTTCATCATATATTTTGTTGATAATATTAAATTTTAATTTACATTTTTTTGTCGATTGTACGTTGGTGAGTCTTGGGATCTAACTTAAATTTTATTGAAAACATTTAAGGGATAGAACACATCTTCGACCAAGTTTTGCAATGTTGGAGATTAGAAGAGTTTAATAAGATTTGTGCATTGTAATACCAACAAAAACAGAGAATCCAGCCAATAAATTTGTTCATTTGATGTAAAAGTCAAAACTTGTACCTCAATTATCAAATGAAACACAGGAAGATTCAACCTTTATGGTTCATGCAAACCCTATTTAGATCAAAATATGCTATCATTCCTGATTTTAATGCAATGGAGGAAACATACGGGAATGGTTTGAAATAACAGCATCTTGCACATATTTCTTGGAGTTATTGGGGTCTGGAACCCAACGAATTTCGCTCATGTTGGGAGTCTCCACGAAAGTCATAGTAAACTCTCCAACCTTCTTTATAGCCCCTCTCTTGCCTGCCCTCAAAACCAGATGGTTCCTATTGTATGAGAAAATGCCATTAGCTAGCTGAACAATGTCACCTGGCTCAAAAGCATCACACTCTTCACCCCATAGCTGGAAGTGAGCCGAGGCTGTCTCATCAGCAACTAGTGCCAGACATGTCTTATTTTGGCCTTCCGATGTCGCCTTGCGTTTGTCCAAGAGTATAAATTGTGTGTTGATATTGTTTTCAGCTGCCGGTGCAATGTCTTTCAAATACACCATTCTTCCTGTCGCAGCTTCAACTGTAAACCAGTCTCATTCTGACATTTTATCAAACAGCCTGTAAATAGGCTACTCAACACTGCGAATAAAGAAAAAATACGACTACGATAATGAATCCAAGAGCACACTTGTACCATTTAAATAAAACATCGCACAGGGTTTGGCTTATTTCAATAGTCTAAAGCATAATCCCTAACCTCAGAAAATTATAAAACCAATGTATTCATCTCAATGCTCTATGGCCACAAGTCTAGCAAAGTACACGTATAGAGTTTGGCCTAAAACCCCAGAGGCAACATAAGAGAATGGACTCCGAGTCCACATTGAATGTTTTTTTATGATTATGAGCAGCTAGGAATGATGATTACAATGGATTTAATTGATTACATAGAATTTGATTTTACTTCTGAGACAACCTTGGTTAGAAATTTGATAGATTTATCTGTTACAATGCTAATAGTGGACCTAACCAAAGAAACTATCAAACAAAAAATGTAGCTATAGGAAAACATTAGCCAGTTTCCATCTTCTATTTAAGCCAAAACAAGCATTCTTACATGGATGAGTTTTTTTTTTTGCCAATTATTATTTGGTGGTGGCAATATACCTACTAAAGAATTTATATGTATCCTCGTTAATGGAGCACATGAACCAATGACCTGTTTTCTGGTTATGTTAGGGAAGGTTAGTACATTTGCATACACGTAACCTTCAATAATTCAAAGAGAGGGAGAGAGGGGGGAAAGAGAGAGAGAGCCTGAAAGTAGCATATAAACTTAATATTAATTTCCATCAAAATTGATAACTATACTGGTTAACACTCTCAACCCTAAGTTCTAATGGTGAAATCACATAGACATTGGTGAGCTTGACCAATATTTAGCACTTGGGAAGACGGAACAAGATAAAAACTTGTGAGTAGGCAGAAAAACGGGCATTGTTGGCGTACATTAGCAGAAATCTTCGATGAGATGCAAGATCCGAGTTTGAGACTAAAAAATAACTTAAGATGGATCTTAAGTTGAAGGTAAGTTAAATTACATGCATGAAGAAGACATGTGAGAGCTTTAAGAACTTAATGTGTGCTTAAATAAACGGACCATGACTAATGAACTTGACATGGGTAAGTATTGGACCGAGCCAATGTGTAAGTATTGTAAAGTCAAAGATGCTTATAAATAGTTTATTTAAGTCTTGCTTCTAAGAAGAGAGAGAGAGAGAGGGGGGAGGGCAACACACTGAGAAAGAATAATCCTTTGTATACTTTTGGGGGGAGTAATAAAGGTTGATTTTTACCATAGCTCTTATGTGTTTATTGTTGCCTTTGATTATCCATTATTTACATAGTAACTTTATCAAAACTTTGTTGGTCGACGAGAACGTGGGAAGGCTAAGTCTCGTTTAAACAGACCTAAGTGGGATTATCCTAGAAAAGAGTAAGAATAACTTTGATATAAGTTCGGTGTCTAGAAAAACTTTTGTAACAACTAATATCATATTCAAAATATCGATATGGCAGGGTGAAAGATATGGTGTTCCTGATGTGACAAAAGAATTTAAGATTACCAAATTTGCCACTAGAGGGATGAGATGACTTTGAAAAGGTCACTAAAAGAGACTGACTTACGTCACAAGCAGTGACAATGTTGTGATGACGCTTCCAATATTTTTCTGCAGATAATGACATTAAATTCATTTGTAGTCATGATACAACTAGCTAAGGCTAATTCAATTCATCTGGTAGTGATTTGGCACACTACAGTTATTAAGATGCTGAAAAATCATTTTTTTCGAATTCATGTAATTTTATATGCAGCTGAAGATGTATGTTTTAAGAAATGGAACCAAAGGTAGTGACTAATGCATTGTAGACTTCCTGAGATGTGGTCATTCCAATAATGTAGGAGAATGTATCTTCGGTCAGGGAAGATCATAGCAAATAAATTAGCATTTGGTCTTTCTAGAAACAGGTCTGATATTCTAGATTGGGAGGGGTTTTGAAAGGATTTTGAGGATCAGGAATAGTTTCTATAAGTGGCCATTCGTTCCCATCAACAAGTCCCATTAGGTTTTGATAATTAAGAAGTGATAAGAAATGCGTTTTATAAGATAAGTAATTTTTTTCCATTTAGTTGATGGAAAAGGTATGATGAACGTATGAAGAAGAGGAAGAAATTGGTGTGTTCATGTTAGCTATGATATAATGTAAAGAACGTAAAGAAATATGGAAGCCATATTTTTGCATTATATTGCAGAGTGTAGTAAGTGGTTTTAAGAAGATAAGAAGAGAAATAGAAAAATAAAAGCTTATCTAAATACAGGGATATGAACATAACCGTTATTATCCATTTGGGAAATTTTCATCCATCTTTTTCAATAAAGCAGCAAATCAATCTATTTTTTCAATTCATACTTGTTTTTCAATAGAGCATTTAATTTAGCTTGGTCAGATAGATTCCATATAGGCCTTACGCATGCAACAAACATTTTTTCCACTAAAAACACTTATAAATCATAACGCTCGAAACTCGAAATAGAAACGCTAGGATTTCAAACAAGTGTGAATACGGAATTGAAACCCTGAAATGCAGTGAGCAACAAATATAGAAGCCAAAGAATGTAGCAGTGAAGCACAAAAACCATCAACAGAAAGCTCAAAATCGGAAAAGAATGGAACGACCAAAGAACTAACCTTGGAACCGTATTCGTGAGCTTCAGATACGAGATTTCAACGCCAGAACCTACCAAGAGGGAATAAACTTACAAATTCATGGATACTTTGTATGTTATTTTTGTACGACAGAGAGAAAGAGAGGCGGAGACAGAGAGGGGAGAGAGAGAGAAAGAGGAGATGCTCCTGTAGAGAGAGGAGGGGGGTACACGGCGGAACAGAAGAGACTTACTTTAATAAAAACGCTGTGTCGATCGTTCGGTTGTCTTCTCTTCTCTCGGCGTTCTTGAGACAGCAAGTGGCTACTGCAACGAGCCCCTGCCCTGCTTGTGCTTGCTTATATTATATTATTATTTAGTTTAATTAACCTAAGCTAAGATGTTAAAATGATGTTTTACATTAAACGAGTCTGTTTAAGGCCCTTCAACGTCAATCCCTTCGTACGTTCATGATCAATCCTGAGGTACTTATTCTTTTACTATGTTTTTAATTCAAACTTTTTAAAATTTTTAATTGAATGATCAATTTTTTAAAACTTCATCAGTTCAGTTTAAAACATTAATTTCGTTAATAATTTGTTAATTTGACTAATAAAATCTTTATTGCTTATGACATAAAAAAATAAGATTTATGATTAGATTTAAGTATAACAAAAAATTTTGTATTAAGAATTCAACTACATATTTAACAAATTTACTGTTATTGTGTAAAATTTTAGAATTCAAATATTTGTGTAAGAGGCCTAATTACTTGTCATTTAAATTAAATTTCGTGTTTATTTTAAAATTATTTGTAATAAATAACTTATTTTAGTTATATACATTCAACAATCACGCACTCATGAAATTGTCGTTCAAAAACAATAAACACAGGGTGGGGGTATATTCAGAATTAAGAAATAACAAATATGAAAATAAAAGCCTCCATTCGTAAAATTTGTAAAAAATGTCGATTGATATGTAGACGGGGACGAATTATAGTAATTTGTCCCAACCCGAGACATAAATAAAGACAAGGATAATCTTTCTACACGGGAGCTCTCTTTCCGCCAACCAGAATAAAAGATCCCATTGAAGCGGCTAATCCCATGCAGACTGTCTGTACATCTGGTTGCACAAATTGCATAGTATCATAAATAGCTACTCCGGGTATTACCCATCCGCCAAGAGAGTTTATAAATAAATACAAATCTTTGGTCTCACTCTCCATACTGAGATATATCATAAAATCAATAAGTTGATTTGAGATCTCGCTATCAACATCTTGACCTAAAACAAGTAATCTTTCTTGATAAAATCGATTGATTAGGATAAAATTCTATCCCCTAGGAACCATACATGTAACTTTTGATACATACGGTTCAAAAAAAATAAAATTGCAAAAAAAAAAATCAATGTGTTAATTCCCGCCCTCCTTTTCTTTTTTTGGATAGTGAGTATTTTCTAACTTCTCTTCTAACGCAAGAGCTTTTCTTTCATTTTTCACAAAAGATGAGTTTTGATCTATTTGCCTATAATTATAAAAAGTCATTTATTAAACTTAAACTTATCAAATTCACTTCTCATTGATGTATTCTTTCATCGAAATAAAAATTCAATCACGATGTTATTTTCTTATTCCTGAATAGGTTTTTCAATTATTTTTAGGTTTGTGCTCTACTCCGAGTAAAGATTCGCCCAATTTTTATTTGCACATATAGGGCAAATGCCCCGAATACCATACCTTTTTGCTACAACTTCCTCTTTTTTTCCTTACACGTCTTCTGCCAACGATTGATTCACCAGGAATACACATTGAATGCGAAAATTACGCATTGAATTTCTGGTAGTAGATCCATAATCAAAAAAGTGTTTGTGATTGTTCCAGAAGAAATGAAACAAAAAATACGGTAGATCTAGGACGGTTGTTAAATCGGGCTTTAATGAGTTCTAATATACAATGCCAAGCGGTTCCGCTTTCTCGATCTGAGAAGTGCATTGTTGGAACTGGATTGAAAAGCCAAGTGGCCCTAGATTCAGGGGGTCCCACTCTAGCGGAACATGAGGGAAAGATAATTTATACCAATATTGACAAGATCATTTTATCGAGAAATGGTGTTGCAGGAAATGAACTTGATATTGATATCGATCAAAATTGATAACTATACTGCTTCTAACATGAAACTATATAACTAATTTTAACAGAGAGATCAATGATCTCTCAATTTGTATATCTTGTTTGTATCCCACAACACTCTCATCACTCCAATCATTGCTTCAGCCGCATCAAATGAGATGCCTGTGGTTTCAGATGGGTATGGAAGCCTCAGCCATCTCTCAACCTTAAGCTCACTAATGTCAACAACAAATGTGCCTGATTCTTCCAAGCTATGACCACACCACTTACCTTGAACCTGATGCAACTTTCCCCTGCCAACCTCTTCTCCCCTCTCATCTACAAGCACAACATACTGGCCTGACTTGCATGAAAATGTTTCTGCTCCACCTACACAGATGAAGTCTGCCAGAGCATTTTCGACATTGTTAACTCTTGCAGTGCTTTGAAGCCCTTGTGCACTTGATGGGACATTATCATCACCAGGACTCACAGGCGAGTCTCGGGTATGCCTTCGTACTGGACCACCATGCCTTTCCATTGTAACAGAGTCAACTTCCATTGGCACACGAGCATCCTTTCCTGCACGTGCTAGCCTAGCTTTCCGGTTGTTGAGCCTGTAGTCATTTGAAGGTAAAGGCATAAGTTTATTAGCAAGCAAGCACATGAAGATCATAATTTAGTCCTAGCAAATATTTGTTTCCCCATATGACCTAAGATTCCAATTCATCTTGTGCTTCTATTTATTACCTGGAAACAACCATGGAATGGATTTTTGTACATGAAAATTGACCTCTAGGAGTGACAGATATATCCCTGTACCCTTTCTGAGAAGAAAATCTTATTTTCTCAAACATTTCTCATTAATGGCACATTTGATTGTCAATGTCTAGAAAAGAATTCATGAGAACTTGAACCAGTAAGACAACTAGCATATTCAGGAAAAAGAGACATTTTACAACGGTGACATGCAAAGCATTGCAAGGAAGATGCTCACTTACCAATTCTTTAGCTGTGATGATGTAACTTCTGAACCCTGAAAAAATAAAGGAATACAAGTATATTGAGTCAAAAATGCGTCTTGTACTTCATTGTGCAACTACTTACATGGAACAGTTTATGTCATGTACTTCATTGTGCAACTACTTACATGTAGACTTAATTTATCAGCCCATGATTGTAGGGAAGCTACATTTCGATGCATATCAGGCTCATCTAAAAGGGCTCGCTCAATGACTGTCATCTGATAGTCATTCATTATGGTTCGCTTTCTTTTTCTTGGCTGTTTTTCTTCAAACTGGACAGTTTCAAATTTTTCATCACCTTGTACTCCTTTAAGATTACTTTCTTTGAATTGTTCACTTGATTTTGGAAAGTCACCATTTCCTGTTTGGACAACAGAAGTCTTTCCTCTGGTAGAACTTGTATCTGAACCACTTGTTTCAATATTTTGAACATCTTTGTCAATCTCCCTTGTAGCTTTAACTTCCCTCGTCAAATCATCACCTTGATTCATATGCTCAGTTTTATGGTTAAGTTGTTCATCTTCTTGGATTGTGGAATTCTCTGATGTTTCCTCTTTCTGATCCCCATTTCGGATTCCGTCTGGACGTCGTTTCCTCAGTAAAGGTGATGAGCAACCTCCAGCACTCTGAACTTCCTACAAGGAATAAAATTTTCTGGGTAAGCAACATTGTTTGAAAACAGGAAGCAACAGGGTACACAGACAAAATTAACAATTTTTTGAAATCAGCTAATGCACAGTATTCTAAAAATTTTGCCCTTAAATGTATAACAAAACTAACACGTATTCAAGTTGGAATAGCTAACTGAAAATGTGGCTATTTATACAACCCTGTTAGCATTTCTAACTCAATAGCTTGGACGCACTAATAAGATCCTCAGTGGACGTCAATTGCCAGAATCCAACTAAAGTGATCCTTCACTGACTACACCAAAATTTACCGACATTCACCTGTTGTCAAAGTTGAAGGTTTAGAACCTATCCAATGATATAGACCTCTCAAATTATTTCTTGAATCTGCCCCAGCAGTATAACTTGAACCATTTAACATAGCAGAGAAAGGAGATTGCCATAATTGCAAAGTAGTGAGACAAAAAAAAATAATATCACCATCTAAGGACAAGAATCTCACTAGAGTTTGGTTGTCTTCCAAGTCAGCAGGAATAATCAGCGACTGTAATTGGTTAAAGAATACTCTGCAACATGACAGATGAAATCATATTATACTACTTAAGCGGTAAGAGCCACATGAGCTATAACTCTAGAAATTAGGCACACTTTCAACACTAGGAAAGTAAAAAACATCACTTGGTGATAAAACAAACTTGCAACAGTTTGCATAACATGCAATAATTATCCAGAGCCAATAGTCTCCAAATATGATTGCAATTTACAGAATTATGGTCCTAAAACTTTAAAAGCATTGATTCCTAAAACTTTAAAAGCATTGATTCATAACCTTTATTTATTTGAGGATATAATGAAGCCTAACCTAGCAATATGAACTCTAGATACCCCATTTTTTAATCAGGATCATTGGAGATATGAACATTAGAAACTACCATTATATCACATATTAATCTATCATAATATGTTAAAATATTGAATAAGGGGGAAAAAAAAGGGATTCAATGAAACATCAATCTCCATTTGCACACTTGTGATTCTAAAAAAAGAATGATTAACCAAAGTTTGCAGAGATCCCGAAATCACAAAACCCACTTAACCTAATACAAAATTCCTACAGCTTCTGCATGTTGCTTTCTAGCTCATAAAACACTGTATTTAATAAAGATTAGTAGTAGTTATCCGAGTTGTTTCATCATCTATCTACTAAGGCATAGCCTACATTAATCTCAATTTCTACACAAAATAGGATGAAATCTACTGTGCATAATCAGCCACCATGTTCTGTCCACAGTACAGCTGACCTACCTGGCTCTATCAAAAACAAAAGGAAAATAAGAACACAAATTGCTCAAAGTAAAGAATGGCTTGAGATTGTGTATTCACCTTAGGAGCTGTACATCCTCCTCGTTCAAAAAGTTAGGTATTAAGGATTCTGCATGACTCAAGAGGGAACCTATACATCCAAGTTACTCATCAGAAACCGAATTTTAGATTTCATGAAAAACATGAAGTATCAGAAGACGCTGATGCATACGCAAATTTCTGAAAATAGAGGTGGCTTTTTGAGCACCAGAAGGAAAATAAAACCCTGGTAGTGACTTAGATGGATCCATTCGCATGCACTCAAGAAAACTGTTAAGGAAAAGATTTCTTTCCTGCTCTGTAAATTAGAAAAAAAGGTTGTGTTATGTTGGCTAGATAACAAATATATCAAACCCATAATATTATCAAATTATCATTGAAACATAACTGACCTTCATAGATGCTGGGTACAAAACAATGGAGGTTTGCAATTACTTTGACAAATAATGAAGTCCTTTGATGAGAATAAGTAGCTTGAGGCATATTACCGGGAATTAAAGTGATCTCCAAATTTATTTTGCTAGATTCATTCAATGGAGAAAACGTGTCCAAAACCCATCCAGTTGCTGAAAATGTATCATATTCAAGAGTAGCATCTTCCTCCCTTGGTGGATTATCAGAAGAGCACCAGATGGATAGAAAATCTCCGTGAGGGAGTAAAAATATTGCAGTCAGAACTGTGGTCTGAAGTTGCATTTTGATATGAAAAAGATGAAAAAGTTTTAAAGTCAGATTATCCGTTAATAATGGAAACTGACATAATGCATAAATTATATTTAAAAGATAGAAGCAGCTATCAAACAAACAAATAAGTTTGCATCATTATTATGATATCTTTGGCCATTGTTCTTTTCAAACGTTGTTGCATCATACAACCGGAAGTAGGATCAGATAACTAAGCAAGCATGCAATGTATCGGATCCAAAATTAGCTTACGAAGTGAGTAGTAATGAAAGATCGGAAATTTGAATCATCCGAGAATATATCAGCTAGACGCAAAGCATTCAGTCGCAGAAGGCCCATCGGGAAATTCTTTTCAGGGCAGGTACTACGGTATTTAAGATCTTTACTAACCGCAGTCTTCAATAATTCAAGGACCTACAGATCGGCAATTATATGACCAGTGAGCACTTTGACAGTAAAAGCAACACTAAAAGAACGAAGTCAATCAAAGAAATGAAAGCTCTGTGTAAATCAGTAGCACTAGTTGAGATATCTTCAACAGATATTTTTTCCACTAATAAGAGTTCTCTAGCATAATGTTGATGGGAAAACTGGCCACAGTAAAAACAGACTAGAAATACTAAAGATTAGTGTGGGATATTATGAATTTGTTGAATGCTTTAGTGCCGCTGCTCAATGAAGAAACAGAAACAAATGCTAATCACAAAGCCTTGAAAGTGAAAATAAGTTGCCATAGTGGTAAATCTCAAGCTTTTTCACAACACCAGGATGAGGATCAGAGATTAACCTCTAATGCAACA
>JANVCQ010000009.1:18947028-18982857 GCA_025531925.1 Erythroxylum plowmanianum | reverse complement strand
ATCCTCGACATAAAATTGCAATCATTAATAAACATTCATTGGGGGAAGTTTCTCTTAAGTGTAATGACTAGAAACATATATCCTAGCATTCTTATTAAACAATAACCTAGATACGATCATAGGTATAATTGAATAATAACATTAAGAATCAAGAACCAATGAGCAAGTGAAAAACATGTACGACATGCAATCAATCAAGCGAATATCTTTTTAGAATTTCCCGACTCTAACGTAGAGAAATTAATCCTAATTGCTACTTATGATTATCGAAACTGAACGTCATATTCTATTAATCTAGCGATTGAATCAATTAATCTCTAGTTGCGTACCTAGAAACCAACGAATCCAATTAAAAAGAATAGATCTGAAGATATGCAATGTTTACTAATAATGTAAAAAGTATCCGAATCATCTCACCATAACAACATGTAACATGGATTCCCTCAACTAAGATAAGAAAATTAGCTACTCATAATTGAATTGAAAACAAAGGAAATAACAAGGTAATAAGTCTCCATCCCTAGTTCTTTAATGAAAGAAACGAAAATCGTAATTGAAATATGCAGAAACGTAAGAACAAGAAAACCAGAAAAGTGCAGAAACGAAAATCCTATTCTAAACCTAAGCTACAACTTTTTTCGTCAATCACCAACTCTCCCCCTTTTATGCTTATCTCTTCGTTATCTTCTCTTGATTCTGTCCAGATTAGGTGCTCTTCTAATTTCGGTAGATAACTTCTTGGAAAGATGGCAAGAGAATTTTTAAAGATTGTGCTTTGTTTAAGATTGACTTCTTGAAATTTATCTGCAGATTCCAGATTCCGTCCTTAGGCGTGCACACGCTTAGTTACTGAATTTCTGTCAAATTGGAGATTTCAAATTTCTTTCCTTCTTTTGCATCTTTTTGATCCTATTTCGTCCTTAAGGTGTTAAAAACCATTTGTAAACAATTATAAAACAATTCCATTAATTTTGGATTATAATTTCCACACCTTAACAATAATTACGTCCAAAATAAGTGCAATTTAATGACTTAACAATGTTGTATTTTTGAAAATAAAGAACAACAAACATGGGTTAACAGTCTATCAAATATTGTTTTTTTTACTTTTTGTTATTGGATTTTTCTTTGAAATGTAGAGAACTTGACAACAGATGAATTTTCTACTAAACTAGCAGAAGGGCTTGCTTATGTAGCAGGCCACGATGAAGATTTCAGACCTGTTTTGGTAATTTTTGAACCCCACCAATTACCTTTTATTCACTTATTCATTGTTTAAAACCGACAGAAATTATCAATAATATTGTTTACATATATCTTTTCTAAATTTCACTTTGGCATTTGTTACGTCTAAACTCATTTTAAAGCTTTATTCTCCCTTTATTACTGTTGGTTAAAGATTTTTTCCTTAAACAAAATTACCTAAAAATTCTGTTTACGAAAACTGTAATTGACCATATACAATTTTTGATTGTACATCTATTTTAATTTTTATCCTTCTTAATTGATTATTAATCATATCAAAATTCTATCTTTTGCTTCAATTTCTATAGATTCACATGCTTCATTGCGTTTACTTTGGAAGTTTTCATGTCAACCGTAAAAAAAATTGTGAACAGTTTGTTCTTCTTTTTGATGCAAGTATGTTGATTTCTTCGAAAACTCCGTTGACAACCCATAAAACCATAGCCAGTATTTTATCAAATAAACACTATTATTTCTTTTATGCATTGTGAATTGATAATTTTTCATCAAAAACCTTTTAATTAGATTTAGATCAGTGGCTTCATTTAACCTGGTCATATGTTCTCTTATAAGTTGTTCTTTTTATCTTGTTAGGCTTTTTTTAGGTCTGATTTAACTTTGATAAATGTACTTTTATCAACATTGAAAATTGTTACCGGCTATTACCTATCCACACTTTACAGAGCTTTTGTAATCGACCCACCATCTTTGTTTTTTTTAATCTATGGAAGATAATAATGTTATTTATTCTTGTTTGTTTTATCTTACTTTTAACATCTTTATAAAAAATACTCATTATTTATAATTTTTTAATGTACATGAGCCTATTACTACTGGCCCACTTATGTTACAATTTTACCTTCTTCTTGTTATTTTTCTAATGCGTCGTCTCCTACTAACTTATAATTCAAAGCTTGATTGTTATTACAAGGTATCTGATCATTTGTTGAATTTTCAACAATCACCAAGGTGGTATGTTCACTAAACTTTGAAGAATCATTAGAATTCTATAATTTATGTAATCATTTGCAAGTCTCTTCCCTTTGATTTGATCCTTTGTCTATAAGATCAACAACTAAAGATGGCTCGTGCTCATGAAGGTTTTCGTTTATTAATTGTGTCGCAATATTCTAACTCAGTCAAACCATGGTATCTTACGTTAGCACCCCCCCCCCCCCAGCTTCTTCATAAATTGGGTTCACTAACACATCTCCTTTGAGCTCAGCATAGATTAACCCATTCAATGCAAGATCTATCTCCTTTGCATCACCCACTGGTAGAATGTGCCATCGAAACATCAACGCTTATACAATGGCCACTAACAAAACTTTATTATAATTGACTCCCATTCCACAACGTGTCGCCACGACTGAGTTGATTAAAATTGTTGAACTACAGACCCCATAACCCTCTTTCTTTCGATCACCCGCCATGTTTTTATTTTCCAAAAAGACCTATAAATCTGACAATTCTAACAAGTCTTTCTTACCGTCGTTAAAATTCTACATAAGCCACTATGATGAGATCATTTATAGGTCAAATATGCAACCGTCACTTGGTGGTCTTGTGTCTATCATACAACCTCATCTCAAGCAACGTTACATATCCGTATCACATCGGTTTTAAACTAAGAGTTAAGTTGAGCACAATGCAAATCTTGTTCGTATCTTATATGATGAAATCCTTTTGTCTACTAGAAGACGATATACTTATTATTTGCTTGCTTTTACATTAACAAAATGACAATTTTTAAGTTTTGCATTATGGAAAAACTTTATATTTTAAAAATGTAAAGAAGACCAGTAGCATGTTATGTTTAGCTTAGTTAGAAGAAAAATTGTTAATGCTACAAAAAATTTAATATATCTTATTTTATATTAAAAATTCACATTTTTTCATATTCATATCTAAATATGACGTAATTTTTTAATATGTATAATTTAAGATTTATTATAAATCTTATTAGAAAATAAATCCTTAAATTAGACAAATTAACATTTTAAAAATCGTCAACTTAACATGTTAGAAGCGTTTCAACGTCTGTATTATATGTGTTAAAAAATTATTATCTTTAAAATTATTATAAAATTAATTAACGTTTAGTTTGATCTTTAATACATACTACATAATTTTTAATTATCTATAAATTATAATTTATCGTAAGTATATTTGCAAAGAATTACTATCTAAACCATTGTGGCATAGCTTTTGAAATTTTAATTTATTTATAATGTATAAATTATATTATAAGCATATTGTACAGAACTAGTCATTTAAACAAATTATTTGTGTCCTTTAATATATATTAAAAATTCGTTGTTCTTTTTTAATATATAATTATTAACTATTTATAATGTATAATGTATAATGTATAATTATCATTTATTATACTATATTTCAAAAAATGAATTGAGTCATCATTCTCAAACTCACGGTTCATGGAAGTCACAACTATAATAAAGGTCATTTTAGTCACGATTGTGACTTCTCTGACATTTAAGTTACAACTGTGACTTATTTTAATTTTAACTAAAATTATTATTACCATCCATCATCTGTACGTCACTTACATTAAAACACAATTTTACTTATACTTACTGAAGGTTGTCAATTAACTCACCGAAAAGTTTGTGAAAATATCTTAAAGTACATTAATTTTTAATAACATTAATTTTAATAATGAAATATGCATTAACCTTATTTAATTGTTTATTTTAATAGAATATAGTAAATTTATTATCTTAAAAAAATATAGCATAATTTCTCATTAATTTATTTTTAAAATTTTACTTAATGTTAATTATTATCAACTAAAAAAAAGAAATTAAACACCCACCTAAGTATGCAATTATATTTGTGATCTTGAAATGCATGGATGTTATTACCTTGGGATTGAGAGTGTGAAAGCCCACAAAACTGTGAAAGATGTGCTGTTTAGGCTTTTGTTTCCTTTAGGCCCACTCAGAACAGTAAAAACCTCCCCTCCTCTTCTTGTCAAATAAAACCCTTTCAACATTGCTAAAAACCCTAAAAGAGAGCTTTGCTTAGCGATCAACAATGGCTGACCAATACAACAGCCATCACGAAGCCACCGTCTCCAAAACCTTTCCAGTAAAACCAAAGCTAAAATCCAAATCCAAAACCCCCTCAAAAACCCCTGAATCAAAGTACTGGTCTTCCTTCAAATCCCACCAAATCCCAAACCTGGTCTCCTCAATCCCTTCCATTCAGTTTTCGCCCAAATCACATTCTCATCTCTTCGCAGCTGCTAACTCCGCTTCAATCACTCTTTTCTCCTCCCAATCCCTCTCTCCCACGTCCACAATATCCTCTTTCTCCGATGTCGTTTCTTCCTGCTCTTTTCGCTCTGATGGGTCCCTCATCGCCGCCTCGGACATCTCCGGCCTTGTCCAAGTTTTCGACGTCAAGACCCGGACTCCACTTCGCCGGCTCCGGTCACATACCCGTCCAGTTCGGTTTGTCAAATACCCTGTTCTTGATAAGCTCCATTTGGTTTCTGGCGGTGATGATGCAATCGTTAAGTACTGGGATGTTGCGGGAGAGAGTGTGGTTATTGACCTACAGGGTCATAAAGATTATGTGAGGTGTGGAGATTGTTCTCCGTCTAACCCGGAGATGTTTGTTACTGGATCCTATGATCATACAGTGAAGTTGTGGGATGTGAGAGTGGAGAGTAAGAAATGGGTAATGGAGTTAAATCACCTGAAACCAATTGAGGACGTGACGTTCTTGCCCTCTGGTGGAATGTTGGCCACTGCTGGAGGGAACAGTGTGAAGATATGGGATTTGCTTGGAGGAGGGAGGCTGGTGTACACAATGGAGAGTCATAACAAGACTGTCACGTCAATTTGTGTGGGCAGAGTTAGGAAAGATGGGGAAGAGTTAGATGCAACTCAGGATAGAATTTTGAGTGTGGCTCTTGATGGGTACATGAAGGTTTTTGATTATGCAAGAATGAAAGTGACTCATTCGATGAAGTTTCCTGCTCCACTTATGTCAGTTGCAGTTGCAGGTGATTCCAGAACAAGGGTCATTGGTACTTCTAATGGAATCATTTTTGCCGGGAAGAGGAAGGTGAAGGAGAATATGGAAAAGGCTGGATTGCCAGATTCAATGGGGCTAGTGAGTGTAGAGGAGCCACAGAAGCGGGTTTTAAGGCCAACTTATTTCAGGTACTTCCACAGGGGTCAGGGAGAGAAACCAAGCGAAGGGGACTACTTGATAATGAGACCAAAGAAGGTGAAATTGGCAGAGCATGATAAGTTGTTGAAGAAGTTCAGGCACAAGGAAGCTTTGGTCTCGGTGTTGGGTGGGAAGAATCCGGAGAATGTTGTGGCTGTGATGGAGGAATTGGTGGCCAGGAGGAAGTTATTGAAATGCGTAACTAATTTAGAGGAGGAGGAGCTTGGATTGCTGCTGGGGTTCTTGCAGAAACACTCGACTATGCCGAGACATTCTGGGTTGTTAATGGGGTTGACAAGGAAGGTACTTGAGATGCGAGCGGGGGACATTACAGCTTCCGAAGCTTTGACGTTGCATATTAGAAACCTTAAACGTTCAGTTGAGGAGGAGATTAGGATCCAGCAATCGTTGCAAGAGATCCAGGGAATTATTTCTCCTTTGTTGAGGATTCCTGGAAGATGAAGATTGCCTCTTCCTAATTTTGTTACATCTTTTTTATATATATAATTTTAATCTTCTCTTGTCTTAGAGAGTGGAAGTTCACATTTTTGTGTAATCTGAGCTTGCTTTCTGTGGTAATTTGAAGGTTTTAATGGCCTTTAGAGCAAATTTTAGTCCATTTCTAAACACCTGTGGTTCAATGAGAAGCTTGAAAAGATTGTTGTCAGGCAAAATTGAATTGCTGCTCCACTTTGATGGAAGCTTTCGGGGAGCCAGTATCCTTTATGAACGGCAATGCCAATGACCCCAACAGAATTCTTTTAATAAATTAAAGCCCAACCAGCCTTGCCTTGGGATCGGATCAAAAGTCCAAAACTTGTCCAACTTTAGACCATTTTCAGATTTTTTAAATTCTCTATTTGAATTTCAACTTTACCTTTGTCTGTAAATTCCAGATTAATGCTAAAATACAATATTCTCTTAAAACTCAAATCAAATTTTATCCAACTGAATTTTGAAATCATAAAAAAAAATAGTGTTTTGGTATAGGGATTTAGATGTGGCGACTCCGGACACTTGACAAAGCTTCCCTTGCCTCAAACTTCTCGTGCGTGTACAAGTTGTTAGCTTATAACCATTTTTATCAACTCATAAAATTTGTTGTTAAAACAATACGGCAACGCCGTTTACTTCTTCAATTTGCTTAAATAAGATTATATATGACCCTTGAAGACAAAATATAGAAGAGTAATCAACAATACAAGGCTTTTTCTACATCATTCAATCAGAAATTTATGCATTGTTACTAAAGCATAAGGGAAAGATGATGTCAGCAGTATCTAAAAACTGCAAGCTATGCACCTTAAATTTACACTCCTCAACTCGATGGTAATAGTGTTACTAGATCGATGTCCATGCCCAGGCCATTTGTCAGGCGCATATCATCATATACATGAACGGAGTTACCTGCACGACCATTTTCATACATTATTTTCTAGAAGCAGAAACTCCTGCTCTCGCCTGGCCTTTGCTTTCATCTCTTGAAACTTTCAACGATCTCAACCTGGATGATGGTCTTAATGAATGTATCAATGGAGCTTCCTCTTCTTCCTCATCCTCCTGTTTCTCCTCTTCATCCTCAGCATCTTCTTGATCAGATGCACTAATCGAATCCTCTTCTTCACTTGAACCATGTCCATCAAAGAGTCTCTTTCCTTCTATATTGCGACGCTTCCTTGGGCGGCCCCTGCGTCTCACACTAGGCCTGTCTTTCTCATCTGTAAAATTCATACAAATATTACCCATGCCTAAAATTCTTTGAGCCAAATGTTCAAGCCAAAATCAAAATAGTAAAACATTGCAGTTGAACATATCTTCAGCTTCAAGAATCCTAAGATACGTATCAACCAATGACGAACACCATACTTAACCATTTGGCAACAGTTTATAATGAATTGTCATTGTTTCTGTACCATAAATTTAAAAGTATCACCTAAAATAGAATGTTTTGCGATGGGACATATAAGCATGAAGGGCTCAATGAACAAAGTTGAGCGACATAATATAAAGCTTAAAAGAACAACAGAACAAGCTAATCAGAACAAAAACACCCATCGGTACGCACTTATTCCAATATACACACCTAGATTGGAAATTTTCACTTTCTTTGTTAGATATCTTATTGACCAATAAGTACTTCAAGCGAAATAAATACTTGACATCTCAAGGATGTCCATTCTAGAAGGCAACCCGCTGTCAAAAAGTGTAAAAGTTGCATCTCTCCTAATTGCTGCAGGCATTGCCACAGGAACATGCCATAGCATGTAACTGCCAATAACAATGTTTTAACACATCAAGAGACTTATAGCTCTTGCCTCTTGGTTAGGTGGCAGAATTGCAAGACTCAAAAAAGGGATAGAATGCTGCGGGGTTCCCTTTTCGATCCGTTTTGTTTGGTACAGATCAGCTTACACCTTCACTACTTAATGGTGAAAGGTAATGGTCAATAATGGTGAAAGGTAATGGTCAAAACAATCAATTCCAGCTATATAGATAATCTTAGATACTATAGATAATATGTTATTTATAGCATTTACGCCTCACAAAGAAAATCTCCTAGAAGCAGAAAATCATCAATAAACAAAAGGAGTGGAAAGAGATTTAACCACACACATTCACTCCTGCTAGTTAATTATATTCTGACGCATGTGAAGACAGATATGAGTGGGAGGAGGCACAGAGACATTAAAGGATTAGCAACCATGTAGTTAAACTAGATACAGAAATATCCACTTTCAACTAGAGAAAGCCATCAAAATCGTGGTAAAAATAAAACAAAGATAAGTATGGTGGCTATTAAACAAACCTTCACTAAACGAAGGCATTAAAAATAAACTAGAGTTAGGCATAATTTTACCTGGCAAACCTTCATGCTTTGCATACTTTTCTCTTAAGGTATCAATGAATGTGAAGTATGGTCGCCAGCCACTAGGATCTTCATCAGTGTTCACATTCTCTGTCCGGCGTTGGACATCCTTCAGGCTATTCTCAAAATAATTAAGTGTTAGTTATAATGCATTTGCAGGAGCAAAAACACACCAAGTCATACATTATTTACATGCCATCTTTGACCAAAATCAAAATAGCAATTCCATTCTTGCTAATTGTACAAAATCTTCTTTCACTCTTGCAAAGAGAGGGGGCTGCAAACTGAATTATCAGAGAAATTTACTCTTACATTTCCATGACATCAGGTGCCGGAAGTTTAGAAACAAAATGGAGCACTGCACCATCCAGAAAAGACAACTGTTTTGGAGCATCTGTGAAGGCAAACTCTATACCATCCTTGACAAGTCTTAATATGTCTGATCTATGTTTGTTCCGAGCAGCTCCCACGTACATTCCAGAAAGTCGAGTTGCCAGATCCTTACACTCTTGAAATGACTTACGATAGGACTCGTCATCACTTTTGGCAAGATCTGCCAGATAGCGATAATAAGCCTACTCATATCATAAAGAAAGAAAAAAAATCAATGAAGTATCTATCAGTTTGTGCACAGAAAAAGAATCAATCACAAACACAGTTAAGAACAAATTTTTTTAAATTATATAAAAGCTCAAGACATCAAAAAATGAAACTGTTGGAAGAATGCATCTTCAATATAGCAGGAATATTTTCTGAAAGAAGTCACTGTGTTGATATTGTTTAAAGGATAAGTTAGAAAAACTACCATTAAGCTGAAAATGTCAAGACAGACACCTCTTGAAGAATGAAAATAAGGATGAAAACTGGCAAATCTACTACCATGAAACTAAAATGTTAGGTCAGGCACCTAAAAGCTTGAAAAATGAAACTAAGGATGAATCCGGCCGAACCTATTACCATGAAACTGAATTGTTAGATTAGACAACTAAAAGCTTGAAAAATCAAAGCAAGGATACTACTGGCAAATCTGTGAGCAAATTTTAATTGTTGTACACTATACATCAACTTCTAGGAAATATGAAGAAAACCAGATATCATGCAACGCTGAGGCAATAAAATGTAACATGTGAAAAGCAGCAGTTTGACCCAAATAAAATTGTTGACTGCCAAAAGATACAAGTCCTACCCTTTTCAAGGCTTCAAGAAAGATATTGGATATGTTATCATCTTTTTTCTTCAAGACAGTGATCAGATGCTTGACAATATCTGCAACACTAGTCCCATGCATCACAAAATGAGATATGATTTCTGGAGAAAGACACTCCTGCATTAACCACATTAGACCAAGTAAGCAAAGTATAAAACTAATGACCAAAGCTAATCCAAATGTAGAAAAGGGTAGATCACCATAATTAAAGGCCATACGATTTGCAATATTGAATACCCTCAATCCCATCACAGCATCACCCAAATCAAAAGAAGGATATAAAACAACTCAAGTGAACTTCCTTCAGAAAAGCATGAAAGCTACAACTATTATCTTATTGATTCATCAAAAGACACAAGAACAATTAAGTAACAAACATATGACATGCTAACATACAACATATAATCACCTTGGAAACTGTATCAGTAACAACTAACTTTGCAGCAGCTATCATAACTGCATCTCTGTTTGTCTCCTCAATGTACTCTTTGTTCATGTCCTCATCTTCTGTTTCATCTGTGATAAATTCAATAAAAGTTATAAGACAGCAATGGAAACCAAGGTAAATGTGTTTAAATGTAAATGAAGTTAAAGATTAAAAACCATGTTAGCAGATAGGATCAGCTGCTCCACATGCTAGTTGTGACATGGAACCATGTTAAGGTAAAATAAAATCGTCATAAAGTAAAAGGTACAGAGTCACCTGAAATCTTAAGTTGCTGTTCACAAAGTTTCCAGAATTTTCCAATAACAGATTCATCTGGATGAGATCCTAAAGTTTCCAGTTTTGTTGAAGAAAAATTGGCCTTTCTGAACAAACACCAAGCTTCTGCAAGTATAATTGAAACCTACACACCAAACCATTCCCATTTGATAAATATAACAGAACATTTGAAGTTTTTTTCTTACTTCACTTGATAAAACATATAGAAAAGAGAAATAGCGTGCTTACCCTGCAAGCCAGCTGATTTCCACACTTGTTCCCTTCCTTATCTTCAGAAGTGGACTCAAGGAAGTACCCAAGTTCCTCAAACAAGGCATCTCTTTTCAAGAGAAGAGAAGATATGGATGCTTGTGTGGCACTTCCACTGTTTACAATGGCCTGCAGGGACCAGGCTACATGCAAGTACATATTGAGAAGCAGAAAACTAGCAACCTGAGAGTGCAAAAAGGTTGAGTAAATGCATGGAAAATAGTGTAGTAAATCCAAATCGTTTACCAAATTACTAACCTCATCGTCCACGCTTCTGAAACTGTGGAGAATCTTCACAAGATCTTCATACATGTTCTCCATAGGCACAGACTTTGATAGCTGAAGCTCATATAACCGTTTCAAATTTACAAGCAATGAGTATTCATCACCATCCTGCAGATTTACGCATGTTACTTTTCCTCCACTTTATTATAATAGAAAAAGATAACACCAAAAATGGAAACTACCTCTGCTTCTTTCATAGAAGATTTAAGCTTTGAAATTAACTCATCTTCAAGATTTTTCAACTTGTTAGAAGCGAAATCTTTCAGCTCCCCTTGACTCTCACTGGAACAAAATGTAATGGCCTTCACACAGGATCTCAGGGCCTCCTTCTCTCCATGTTTAAAGAAAGCTTCTTTAAAAAGGTGAAGGACATTTTTGAAATTCTGAAATGACCACCAAATTAAAATCAATATAAGACTACATTTTATGATGATGAAGAGATGCACTTGCAGGCATTCAACCAATCACCTGTTCCTGTCTTTTCAAGGAATACAGTTCTAGGTTCATATGCACAATAATTTCCACGAGTGATGGAATTTTTGCTTTATCAGCCATGAACTTGTGTAGAAGCAGTGGATAGTTCTTCATCATAGCAATTGTTATGTCCTGTCTGTTGTTTTCAAATATTTCCTGGCATTGGAGGTATAGATAGCATTGACTTCCATTAGAAACTTACAGTTAGAAAATCAAAGGTGTGCATATTAGAATGTTACATATAAATAAAGATTCGAGATAAAATAAGATGCACTCGAGAGATTCTTAAATTTCCAATTTTACAGCTTATCTGACATTAAGCATCATAGTATTTATTCCAGGACTCAGAATAATGTTACTTGCAAGAACAATAACTATCCAAAAACTATATTTAGATAAAGGAAGAAGCTTGATAAAAAGAAAAACAACTCAAAAGATCACAAGATTTTTATTTTAAGGAAAATAAGCCAAGGCCTAAAAAAAAATATTACATACTTTCTGAGCTTTATTGTAGTACTGCTTTCGGTTGTCTGAAGCTGGAACAATTCTCTCCCCCACAGCCTTTCTGACAGATGCAAACAGAAGCCTCACCAAATTTGTCGCATCATCATCTGTAAGCTCAATCATTGGGTTCTCATCTAGAAGCATGGAAATAATACATTTCCAGTCCTGCAGACAAAAGCATAAATTGCCATCTCAAAAGCAAATAGAAATTGCAATTTAACCAGTAACTATCTGCCTATCTTCTTGATAGATGCATGCAGCAATTTATTGTACAAAAAAGTTCTTCAGAAGTTACTATAAAAAAATAGTGCAAGTCCCACCGAATCATTCAGCTAAGGATCCTAGCCATGAGGTCAGTTAGAGTCCATTCTCACTCTGATCTTTCTATGAAGACCAAGTTGAATTCTATAGTTGAGAAGAAAATAATACCTTCATTGCTTTCATGTACTCCCAGACATCATCAATAACATAGATACTCAGTATTGGGTCTGTTGAAAATTCTCTTAAAATTTGTAGCATTCTACTAAGATGAACCTCAGAAGTGTCATTGTCACTGCCTGGAACAAAATCACCATGAGTGTAAGTGCTCTGGTTCATGGAATTTAACAAAATTGAAATTTAAGAACAAACCTCTTGAGCTAGATTGGGAACTATTGAATTTTTGTGCAATCAAGTGATCATACACCAATTCTCCAATGGCACGCCTGATGTCTGCTGGTTCATCAATAAGTAGGTCATATAAAGGACCCAAGTCATCATCAGGTAGAAGCTGATGCCTGTTACCAAAAACATTTTTCAATCTGGATGACTATAACAAAAGATAACGAAGATTGGTTTTCAATACAATATCCATTACTATACACAAAAATGCATATCAAAGGAGTAAAGTAAAAAACGGTTAGCTAAATGCTGTAACCTGAGTAGTTGTTTTACAAGTCCAATGGCACATACAGCAACTGAGACATCAACATCATCAGCAAGCTCAATCATCCGGTTGGAGAATCTCTCAGTGAATAGACCAAGCGTGGGTACATTGTCATCCACAGCATAAAGATTTTGCAATGCAAGGACAGATGATTTTCTTACACCAGCATTCTTAGATTTCAATGAATGAAGAAAAGCAAGTTAGAACTCTCACACACAGTAGAAATTAAGAAAGAACTCGTAGTAAATAATAGAATATCCCTTACTTTATCATTCAATGTCCATCCAAGATACTTCAAGTATAAGTCCTGCAGGAAAAGGGATGGATATGATAAAATCCACACTCCCAATGGCTCGATGCATGACATTCTGATATTGGGATCAATGTCTCGGTACCGATGCACAAATAACCTTCAAAAAGAAACACTAAGACAATCCATGTGTTTGAACTAATGAAAAAAGCATACACAGTACAAAGAAGGTTAGGAAAAGCAGTAGTACCCAGTAAATATTTTGCGCATCATGTCCTCTAGTACAACTATCTTGTCGTGGGTCATTGATAACCTTTTATTTAGTGACTCTAAACGGGGTCCCTCTGTTCTTTTCTTCTTTTCAGCATTTAACTGCCTCTGAGTAGTTTCTCGTTGTGTGCCAAGCATTTTACCGACAGTAATGAAGGATGTCACAAGTTGTAGACCCATCAAAGAAGCAACTTGGCGGTAAACTCTTGGAGGAGTACTGCACAGTATCATATTTAGAAAATTCAGCCACAGAGAGATGCTTCATCATGTTTAACTGCAACATTGAAAATCCCAAAAACAAAAGAAATAGTACTGACCATGACAGTGCTATTATATAGTCCATGCATTTGTCAAACAAGATTTTATCAAACAGTGGTCCATTTTGGCACTCAACAACCAGATTGTCCCAGAAGGACAAGATGTTATCCTTGAAGTTTTTAAAATCCTTCCGCTTTGAGTTTTGATAATCTTCAATTTCCCCCTAATTATCAAAGAGAAGTTAACGTTGTGGGAACAAAATTTTGGTCAATGAAGTTAGGGAGGCGGTAGTGTAACCAAATCTATAAATTTTATTGGAAAAAGCATAAAGAAACGTAAAAAGGAGACAAGAACAGAAAGTATGAGAGAAAGGAAATGTACTCGTCTAGCAAGGTTGACCAAAGCAACCACAACATCATCTACATCAGTCTCATCCAGCACATCTTTGTTGATAGAATATTTAGCACCACATGCCTGCAAAGATATCCATTTCATTAGAGAGGTGCATTAGATGGAAAATTTAGCTCACTTTCGCCAGGTACCAATCTTCAGGTCTTATTTAGGTTTAGAACTTCTTCTTTTGGCCATTATAATCTGTTGAAACAAAGAAAAAAAAAATACCTCAAAGAGCATGGTTAAGAGTTCAACCATTGCAGATTTTTTATCCTTTTCATAGCATTCAACCCATCGCTTGACTGTCTGAGAAATTTGTCTGCCATTACCTTTAATAACATCTGCACAAAGTATAAAAATAGTCAATTGACCCAAATAAAAGGTAATAGATACAACGTCCTTTTATTTATTTTCTTGTCTTTTTATAATTTCTCTCAAATTTTCAGTATGTTAAAATATAACGCTCAAAACTCGGTCATTTTCCCAACTTTAAGTTTAAATCCACACCCTGATCTTGCAAACCCTAAACAAGCATGTGCAAACAAATCCACCATCATTGTCTTGCAAAGAGAACAATAGTTCATCATTCAACTACCCAAAGAATGCGTCAGTTACCAATCAAGGTATGGTCGGACTTGTGAGCGGAAGCCGAAGTTCCTTCCGAAGCACGACCCCGTTTAGCTCTGGGCCGAACCTCTTGGTCGACAGAAGTTTCGCGGTCCACCCGGTTGCGGTTAGGGCTCTCATCGCTGGCGTCGCTAGTTCTCTCACGGTTCTCCGCACCACTGTCGCTGGCTTTGCTTGCGGTCTCACTCTGCGCCCTACTCCTCTTCTGCTCAAAAAAAAAAAAAAGAAAGAAAAATTAGGCTCACACGCAAAACTACGAGGCAACCAAGAAATTGACTACTTGCCTGAGAAGGGTCAGCCATGAATTAGGGTTTGCAAATTGAATTGGTAGGAGATAATGGGAGAACAGTAACTCCCGCCAAAAAATGTAGATATGTGAACTATTTAGTTCGTCGTAGTCGCGGAGTACTAGAAGGGAGAAGAACCGAGGGTGGGTGAACCTTATATTTGGATCTGTGATATGACCCGTGCCCGCCCCGATCCAAGAGCTTATTTATGAATTATTATCCACACCTAATCATCAACCTTTTGTGTGACATTCACAATGAATGAAGCTGCACGTGTTCATCAACCGTTTGGCATTCACGTTGGGTGTTATAATATATACAACAATTGAAAATTATATTAATATTAAGTTTTATTTCTCCAACTGACTTTGTGTTTATAAAATTACTTGATAACTGTTAAAATTCTTCAGAATAAAGTCATAGTTGTACAACGAAGAAAAGACACGAGACAAACATCACGCTTATCTATAGAACGAAGGTTTTTACTAATTCAGAAAACGATCAGAAGACGAAATAAATCACGCCGGCTTCTTCAAATGACTGCATGAATTTGAATACATATATATTGACAGTTTCGTACTAGGGAACAGGGCATTTTGAACCGTATGTGGAATGAGGAGTAAACAGAATGCCCAAACCCCATTCTGAAATGAATAACATGCCACCTGGGAACATTCAAGACATACTGGCCATGGAATTCATTAGCACTTGATAGCCTTCTGGTATTGGCGTCTGTGTCCGTACACACTCTGCCAATATAGGAACATCAGAACTGAGGTCCAGAAACCTTGCCATAAAGAGGAGGAAATGAAAATCAGAAATTCTCTTCACAAATGGAAGACTCTTCATCCATTCAAGTTGATTCTTCAGTGCCCTCATTGTTACTTCAGTGGCCCTGTTCTCAACAGGAAAGGATGACGAAAGAGGACCCTGTAGCAAATAAGACACAGTGAGTATTAGACTAAACAATTAATGCTTGCCATTGAACATTTCCCAGAGCACAATGCCAATAAGATAAACCATCAGATAAATGCCCCCCGCCAATAAGGGAAACAATCAAATAAATGCACCCAAAAGAAAAGGCCAGTACTCATATAATATAAGATAAATGAACCCATTTTCATTTTCTTTTTCCTTCTTCTTAACTAATGAAAGGCAGCCCAAGAAAGAACTGGTAATCACCCTCTCAACGTCTTTGATCCCCAATATCATTCATCTTCCCAACCTCCTCTTCCCAAGTAATAACATCACTAGAAACCAATAGGTCTAAATAATAGAACCTACATTCTTACTGTAAGGTTAGATGATACGGATAAATGAGGAACATCGTTTCCTTTAACCATCTTTTATCTCAACATCCATTCATCTTTCACTGCCTCTTCTTCCCAAAGTTACCAAAGAATTGGTACAAGTTAAACAGAAAAGGAAAGCCTACAAAATAAATACATGGGAGAACAAAGTATGAGTTTTGAAAATAGTCCAGATAAGAAAAGGTGACGTGTCCTATTTAGCCTCCAAAATGTCCAAGAAAACTGTGTAAATTTTTGTATATTAAATCCACACAACATCAGTTTACCCAATACCATCATTTACCCTAAGCAACTAATCAGATGCATCTTAGATTAAGAAAGTTACAATAAAATCTCAAGGAAGAAGGCTAGACAATAGCCAACTCATTCCTAACATATTTAACTCTTAACTTTAACTAAGATCACAATATGGCATGCAGAACCTGATATATGCATTAGCAGATTCAAATAAACAATAATTACAATATACCAATCATGCTTATCCTCTCACACCTTGAGAATAACTACATCTGATTTTCCCTTCCATTTTTTTTCTATAACCAGTAAGTTTATACTCTTTCTTTCAATATAAACACTTTCTAGTGATATCTCAATGAAAGTAAGAAACACAAAGTTTGAGTTGCTGATTTAGCAAATTCTATCCATTTGATCATTGTCCTAAGGCTACAATCAAACAGATTTTCTTTAGCCAAAAGGTCCAGTTGCCCATCAAAATATGATTACTAAGAGTGAAACCTAGCTGAAATACAAATTAAATTAATCAAGCCCAACAAATAACCAAGTAAGAAAGTACCAAGATCCAGACTCTCATCAGGAAACATGAACTCCGCAAGCGAAAAAAAAAAAATAGAAGTTGGTTAAAACGCACCTCGTGATCTAATATCTTAACCACAACCAAGAAAAAATCATTATCGACCTCCCTAACATCCTTCACCCCAACAACAACATCCTTCTTCATCTTAGACAACTTTGGATCGTCATCCTCCCCAATCTCAGTCTCAAACCACCCTTCTCTAAACAACCTTATGCACATATCACTCATCTGAAAAGCCTCAAAGTGTACATCAGCCCCACCATCCTCATTCACCTGTAGCTTCACAACAGCAGTAACCCACTCCTTCAATTCGCTTTCCGCATGAAGCTCTGCAGCTTGCAGAACCTCCCTGTTGGACAAGGTGTAATCCTTCTTGTCCTGCATTATCGTCTGTGTGAATATAAACCCTACCCTCCTCATCCCCAAACCACTAGCAATCGCATCCACCAATTTTTCCTCATCGGGGTCTCTCAAAAGCATCAAATTTTCCTCTAAACCCTGTTGGGGCGGTTCGTATATGAAATTCACTTCCACTTTACCTTCATCAGACAAAGTTCCGTACATAAACCCACCTCTTTTAACTGCAAAAGCTAGGGTTTCATTAACGTAATGCTGAAACACATTAGCGCAATCGCGATCAAACGACACCGACTCGCAATGCGGAGTCTCTTGTCGTGAGACTCGCATCTGCCTGGCGATCAGATCGTCGACGGTCATCTTCCGGCCGAAAGAACCGGCAGGAGTGACGGCAGGTCCGGCGATGGTTCGCTCGCCATCGTACGCCAGGAAGATGATGGAGCCATGCCCCACATTAAGGGCGGAGATAAGGGTGTTGGGGTCTGACATGTCGGTGAACTGGAGTAGTTCGGATGGGGATTTAGCGAGGAGGAGGTTTTGGCTTGTGGATAGGGTTTGATTGTGGCTTGGGATTTGAAGCTGGTTCTGAATTAAGGTTTTGAGCTGCGATACTGTAACGTTGGGGTTGTCGACCGAGATTCGCTCGAGGCCGTCTCTGCTACGAATTCGGATCAACATCTTGTGGATTATGGATGAACTTAATTAGGGTTTTATGTAGAGAGGAAATTGGGAGAGAATTGAGAGTTCTAAGGCTTTGAAGGAAGAGTAAGGAGAAGACTTAATTAGGGTTTTACGTAGAGAGGAAATTGGGAGAGGAATGAGAGTTCTAAGGCTTTGAAGGAAGAGTAAGGAGAAGACAGATCAGTGAAACAGTCGTCTTTTCCACGTTATAGATACTTACTTCTACAACATTCGATAAAGGGCAGGAATCTGGTCTTGCTTGTGAAGTTAGCGTACCAGTTGGATTGGGATTTCCATTTTCCACTTTACGTAACTAAAAAAAGGATAACATTAGAAATATACGTTGCTTGTGCCAAATTATTATTATTTTATTAAAAATTAAACTGTTTAATTTTTTTTTAAAAACATTTAAATAAAGTAAAATAATTATCCATATTAAATAAATATATAACAAGTCTCGCATTCAACTTTTGGAAAGTTGAATAGTGAATAAGCATTTTTCTACTTCAAAAATTGTTTTTAAGAAAAATAAGTGTTTGGTTGTCAAATTCAAAAGCACTTTTTTTTATAAAAATAACTTTTTTAGAAACTAAAATACAATTTTTTGATAAGTTAAAATTTAAAGCTTTTCAAAAAAACACTTTTTTAGATAGATTTTTTAAGTCAATTATGAACCTATTTTTTAATCCTCTTTATCCTTATGTTTTTACACATAATTCTCACAATATTCACAAATACATCTTCTCGTTTATTTTGATATTTATATAATATTATTTGACTTTTTATATTTTTTAATATTTATTTTTATATTAGTTTTACTTATATTATAATCTATATAAAAGATTTGGTTAGATAGATTTTCATTTATATTTCATATGGTTTAAAATTATATAATAATTAATATATTGTATTTTGTATATTGTTTAATATATTTTAAATAATATTTATATGTATAAATAATTTTATTACAAAATAAAATATAGTTAAAATTAAAAATATTTTTTATGTTTATGTTACTGAATAATTTATTGTATGGAACTTTTTCAAAAAAAAATTTTAAATAACACCTAAATAGTCAACTGATTTTTAAAAAAAAACTCTTCAAAAAAAAGTATACTGACAAAAGTGGCAACCTGTTGATCATGTGTTCGGTTCAATTATAGGTACTCTAGCCCATTGCCTATTTCTGACAAGAATGGGCTGGTATTGTTTTGTTCAATCTAAGGCCAGAACAGGATGAGAATTTATTGGAAGGATCAAATCAAAGCTCAAGATGCCCCAAATATTTTCAAAGGTCTTATTAGTTATCACATTTGTAAACCATGTAATGATTTTTCTAATTCCAAATAGAAAAAAAAATTATTGTTCGATTTTTTAAAAAATTATCTTATGAAATATTGAAAAAATTATGATTAGATTAATAAATAATTATATAAAAATAATTATACATTATAAAGTTTTTATTATTCTGTCACTATTATCTTGTCACATATGCATGTGGGCATACTGGAAACAGCTTGTCTACTATGTAGGAGTAAGACTGCGTACTATCAGGTTCCTTCAGACCCTGCTTCATTGTGGGACTTTGAGATATGATGATGATGATGATGATGATGAAAGTTTCTAATGACTAATTATATAATGATTTATTTTAAAATAAAATAAGATTTCATCAAAAAGAATTTTTCAAAAATATAATATAATAATATTTTTAAATAATAAAATAATTTTAGCATAATTAAAATCGCGAAGAGTGTGAGCTTCTGTTTATACCTAAATAAATGATGAGACTTATATTCAATGGTTATAAGTTTTCTGAACTCTGAACTCTCTTGACTATTTCTACAAATACTTGGTCGACAAATCACCTTCAGGAGCACTGCTCGCTCTCTCGATCTATCCGGCGTCTACCATGGACGACCCTCCGACAGACAACACAGCACCAGTTATGGTGTTCAAAGCTACTCAACCAATTACTCTCACACACCCAAATGATCATATTACCTCTACTACTTCGATCGAGCATGCTACCAAGAAAGTGAGGATTCGAGAACGGGAGGAGGACCGGCCCCCTTTGTCGCCTAACCCTCCAACCCTCCATACGAGCTACAACACGACAGTAACCAGATCCACCGCACCACCCATTGATAGCGCATGGCTTGAAGAAGAACTCATCACGACTGAAGAAGGCGACATTAAAACTGTACAAGGAAAATTTGGGATGGGCATTGAGCTCTCCAGCAACTTCCGCGGACAACTAGACAGGAAATAGGAGAAGGCAATCATCGTAAAACTATTAGGCTGAAAAATTGGCTTCACCCTTTTACACAACCGGATCAGAACTCCGTGGAATCCCCACGGCCCTATGAAAATATTGGACTTAGAGAATGAATTCTACCTTATCAACTTTGTTGAGGTTGACGATTAACTTACTTCGCTCACCAAAGGGCCCTGGATCATCGCAGGACATGTGTTGTCAGTTCAACCTTGGACACCAGCCTTCCGCCCCTCGATCGACCGCATTTCTCATGTCATCGCCTGGGTCCGATTCTCGGAACTATCCATCGCTCGCTACCGCCCTGCAATACTCACAGCACTAGGCAACATCATCAGCAGGACAATAAAAATTGAAGAAAACACCCAAAACTCCAAGCGGGGGAAATTTGCTAAGGTCACCATTGAAATCGATATTAGTTCCCCCCTCCGGCCCTTATTTGAGCTAGATGGTGAAGCGATCAAAGTCGCTTATGAGGGCTTACCCCCCATCTGTCTCACCTACGGTCGGGTAGGACGTGGATCTAGTTCCTGTCCTCACGCCCAACCCGACCCGAGTATTGTTAGGAATTCTCCCTCCCTGGAGCAGCTGGCATCTCCCTCCCTCCTCGATGCAGCGGCGACTGGACAGCAGACGGAGGCCTACGGCCCATAGATTCAAGTGCAGTGTCGTCCCCATCGTCAAGCTCAACATCCAACGGTTCCAGGAAGTGACAACCGGACCCTAACTTCTCCCAAGGCATCGTGGGGATCTAAGTTTACCATTCTGACAGGGGTACTGCACCAGGATAAGCCCAACGGACACCTGCAAACTCCGGGAACCACCATTATAGGCGCATCAACGTCCCTTCACCAGCCTGACACTCGACGACCACCACCGCAACAACAGCAGCGGTTCACATATAAGGGAACTCCAAGTAAGCCTGGCCGTGGACTCGGTTCGACCCAAACTAAAGCCAGATGGGCCATGCAGCCCAAGGCCACTCCAAACGCCACACCAGCCCAAAGGCTGCTGCAACCCACGCCCGCCCCATGTAACACACGAATCTAAGCCCCAACCTAACAAGTAGACCTAGAGCCTGAGACGACGTCATCCAGATTAAGCCAGCCTTTGTCCCATCCTACGACGTCTTTGCATACGGACATTTCTGACCTCACCTCCGTTCCCACCTCCATGTCGACGATGCTACCTCCTGTTCAGGCCCCCTCCAACACCCACACGCCCATTTCCCTACCCTCGTATGCAGATGTTAGCATTCACGACCCCACTCTTTCTGATGCCATGCAAGAGGAAGTAGCTCGCCATGCAACTGACCCACCTCGCCATGCTGAAGATCGGCATAAATCCTTGGGCTCGGCCTCATCCACAGTCTTAACTCCTTACGGTTGGCCCCTCGACATTGACATTGCCATGACTTCAGAGCATGAGCTCATTACCATCCCCGTCTCCCAATCTTCAGACACTCAAATGCTTGACTCGTCAAACCCTGTGTGGGCACCTGCCATTCCCCCAGTAAACACTTCTGTCGCATAATGTTTACTCCAATCTCTAATACCATCCATGTCCATATTTATCTGGAACTGTCAAGGGGTTGGAGGTCTAGCCTTCCGACCTATACTGAAAATTTATCTTAAGATCCACACTCCAATTCTTACTGTCCTTGTGGAACCTCAGATCAGTGGCACTCGTGTAAGACGAGTTATTCGAAAGTTGGGCTTTGAGCATTCTTTCCGCATTGAGGCGTTAGGGTTCTTTGGCGGCATTTAGTTAATGTGGAATAGTAATATTACGGTCCAGATTCTTTTATCTCATAGGCAATTTGTCCATACAAATATCGAGTGAGGATCGTATAATTTTGATTTTACAGCTATTTACGCTAGCCCGACTCCTTCCATGCAGCATTTTTGTGGGACTTTCTTCGCAAAATCGCCTGTATTACCTCCAAACCTTGGATTCTGGGGGCGATTTCAATGTAAAACTCGAAAGTTCTGACAAGCGAGGGGGTTCCAACCTCCTTCCGATCGTCAACAAGTACTTTCGGGACTGTGTGCATTAGTGTCATCTTCATGATCTAGGTTATACTGGGCCCAAATATACCTGGAAATGGGGGCACATTCTCGCTCGACTAGGCCGTGTTTTCTGCTCCACTTCCTGGCACTCCACATTCCCCCACACCCTGGTTCACCACCTCCCCTTCCTCAAATCAGATCATAGACCGATGTTGGTGAACATTCAACATCAATTACCGAGACAGTGCACTTCAAAACCCTTCCGCTTTCAAACTGCCTGGTTGACGCATGATGGGTTTGATCAGTTTATCGAATAGTCTTGGCAACCAGACCCCATGGATATCAGTGGTACCTTAACCTCCCTCTCTCAATCCTTACAGGAATGGAATTCTAACACCTTCGGAAACATCTTTCATCGGAAGAAAAGGCTTATGGCTTTCCTCCAGGGCATCCAAACAGCTCTGGAGCACCAAGACTCACAGCCCTCAATGACCTAGAAGAGCATCTTCGAACGAAGTTGGAGCAGGTTCTATTCCAGGAAGAACTTCACTGGTACCAACGCTCTCGTTGTCAATAGATTAGGCAGGGCAACTGGAACACGCAGTATTATCACACCATCACTACAACCCGTCAGTGAAGGTCTAGGACCTTCACCTTCAAAGATGAGCATGGCATCACGCATTCAGGCACAGAGAATATTTTACGCTTAGCTCGGACATTTCTTGAACAACTCTACTCTCAAGACTGTCCAACCTCTCGGCCTTCCCCAATTTTGGCCAAATTTTTCCCCTTTCTCCCTAGTCTTTCACTCATTTGCAATAGTCTCCTAGCCCCGAAGACATCCAAACAACCTTCTTTGATATGACTCCACACAAAGCTCCCGGAGTTGGCAGCTTTATTGCGCTTTTTTATCAATCTCAGTGGCTTACTGTCGGGCCAGATCTGACCTTGTTTATACAAAAAATATTCCACCACGAAATCTAGGACTTTGTGCTCAATAGAACACTTCTGGTCCTCATCCCTAAGTGGCCCAAGCCCACTTTAATATCCCAATTTCGACCCATAGCCCTTTGTTCCATGCTTTACAAAGCCATCACCAAACTAATCGTGCACCGCCTGAAAACTCTTCTTCCAGATCTGATAGCTCCGACTTAATGCAGTTTCATTCCGAGACGTCAAATTACGGACAATATCATTATTGCGCAAGATGTCCTCCACTCTATGAACAGGAAAACTGGGAAGAAAGAGGTCATTGCGATAAAGGTAGACTTAGAGAAGGCCTACGATAGACTCTCATGGGACTTCATCATAGATACCCTTTTCCAGCTTGGTATTCCGGACTCGCTGACTAATTTAATCATGAAATGCATATCCTCGGTCTCCATGCAAGTCCAATGGAATGGAATATTAGGTGACACTTTCTCACCTACCAGGGGTATTCGACAGGGAGATCCTCTATCCTCGTACCTCTTCGTGCTTTGCATGGAACGACTCAGTCACTTAATCTACGATTTTATTGACCACGGCCGATGGAAACTGATTCGTTTAAGCAGAGGCAGGCCTCCCCTTTCTCACCTATTCTTTGCTGATGACCTCATTCTTTTCGTGGAAGCCTCCATAGAACAAATTACAGAAATACGAGCCACATTAGACACTTTCTGCATCTCGTCAGGTCAACGTATCAGTCAAGCCAAGTCTTGCTGTTTTTTTTTGTGGAATATCTCGACAACCCTGGGCCATTCACTCAGCGAGGCCCTAGGCTTCCAAATGACGACAAACTTAGGTCGCTACCTTGGAGTGCCCCTTCTACACCAGCAGGTTACTAGGAAAACTTACCAGCATATCCTGGACACTACCCAACAACGCCTCTCGGGGTGGTCTGCTAACATGCTTTCGCTCGCTGGCCGTCTCACTCTAATCTAGTCTGTCCTTGCTACGATCCCCACTTACACGATGCAGACAGTTCGATTGTCGTGCCAATTGTGTGACGACTTAGAGAAAATCATGCATCAATTCTTGTGGGGCACGACGAATGATACAAAGAGGGTTAGCTTGCTCAAATGGGACACGGTTTGCCTCCCCAAGAACATGGGGGGTCTAGGCATTCGCAGAATCAGGGAAACCAATGATGCTCTGCTTGCCAAACTCGGTTGGACCCTGATCTCCAAACCCGACACTCTTTGGGTTAAAGTTTTATCTGCTAAATATCACTTTGATGTTACTAATTTCCCATGTTCCCTTGATGTTTCAGGTGGCTCGATGATCTAGCGTAGTATCAAGGCGACTTGGCCTCAAGTGATGCAAGGCCTGCAATGGATAATCGAGGATGGTGCCCACACAAGATTTTGGCTCGACCCGTGGGTTGGCGACTGGGGCCTCCTTATTTCTCACGCAGTAGCCCCGATACCCCCATAAACTTTTGAGCATCGTGTGCAATCCTTCACGGACGCTACCGGTAACTGGAATTGGGCCATTTTTTAACACTTGCTTCCTCCGACGCTCTGCTTGTCTATTGCAGGTATACTCCCTCCGTCGGCAACCCTTGGGCCGGACAAACTCATATGGGGATGTACGGCGAACGATCATTTTACAACGTCTTCTGCTTATTCCATGCTCTTGCAGCATGATTCCCCTATGAATAATACCGCCTGGAGTACTATCTGAAAGTGGCAGGGACCTCAACGGATTCACGCATTCCTATGGCTACTTTTGCATGACAAGCTTCTCACTAATCAATGGTGCGTTCAACGAGGCTTCACTTCAGATCCTAATTGCTACTATTGCCACCTCGAGGAATCCTCCCTCTATGGAATTCGGGATTGCTCCCACGCCCGCTCCCTTTGGATGCAGTTTCCCCCCCAAATTATCACCGCCGAATTCTTTTCCATGGACCACAAAGCTTGACTCAACAGGAATCTATTCTCACGCAGGGCGATAGGGGGTTTTGACTGGGCTATTATCTTTGGCATTGCATGCTGGTTTCTTTGGTCATGGCGCAATCGGGCCATATTCGATGACTCCTTTTCATGGCCGACCTCACTGGCGCAGCCCGTATTGGAATATGTTCACCACGTGCACTTGGCTGCAAGTTGGCAACATCAGACTCAGCTGACACCTGCCAGACGTCGAGACCTGCATGTCGGTTGGAGCACACTCGCACCTGGCTGGGTGAAACTCAATACTGATGGTGCCTTCACAAGATCCAGCAACTCTGCCACAGCAAGCGGGCTACTACGCGACAACACCGACACTTGGTTGAGTGGCTTTGTCCAGAACATTGGAGGGTGTTCCCCGTTGACAGCAGAATTCTGGGGGTGTATTTTCTGGCCTTCAGCTAGCTTGGTCTTTGGGGTATCAACATATAGTGTTGGAGGTGGACTCGCGCACTGTGACTGATCTGCTCTCTTCTCCACAGGCGCGGGCTACTTCGGTCAACCCATTTGTGTTGGGCATTCACGAACTGCTTTCCTGCAACTGGGTTGTCATAATCAGGCATATTTACCGAGAGGGTAATAGGAGTGCGAACTAGCTTGCAAAATTTGCAGGACAATTCTCCCTAAGAATCACTACTTTTGAGCACCCACCGAGGGGTTGCATACCTCTCATCGCAGAGGATAAGTTGCGGGTCCGTCACCCCCAACCCAGCATGTAATTTGTCTTGCTACTTTCCTTGTTATAAAAAATAATAATAATACAATTTGTGGGACCCGCCAACTAGGCAACGAGGCCAGGAACTCCCGGCGGCCTCTAGTGGCTCGACCGCCGCGGCCATTGCCACAAGGTCTTTAAAAAAACCAAATATTTAAACCGATAAATAAGAGATTAAAAGATTAAAAGGTATTGAATAAATTTAAAAAAATAATTAAAAAGATTATTCTTAATTATAAACAAATTTTAAAAAAATCGTTAAATAAAATTTAATCGAATTATTTTGATCTATAAAAACTGATTAGTTTTAAAAATGAATAAATTATTAATAAATTATTAATTTTAACAATAAAGATTATTAAACTAAATCGAATCAAAAAAATTAAAAACTAAATTGACAAGTTGGTCATTTCAAGATTTTCATTATTAAAACATCCGAACAAGTTCGATTTTTAAAATATTAAATATAATTGAAAATGTTTGAGTATTAATTAATAATTGATAATATTTAATACTAAAATATTATTAGTTTAATTAATTATACCAAAACATTATTATTTTACAGTCATTAAACTCTACTAATAAAAGGTAAGACTATGTATTATCGGAGATATCTAAACTTTATGTTCAGCGAAATTTTTATCAAATCATTATTATTATTGTTGTTGTTGTTGTTGTTGCGGTTCACACCGCGTTCACTGTATATCCCTAATAAAAAGTTTAGTCTGGTCCGATTCAAAGTTAACAGGCTTGACATATGGGGATAAAATTTCAGGCTGAGGTCAAATTTTTTATTTTTAAACTTTGGACCAATTTCAGACTCGAACTGCCCAATTCAAAACTTTAAAATTTTATATAAAAAATATCGATTTAGTTTTAAAAAACTAAAATAACAAATTTAATCGAACTTCAAACTGTCCAAATTTAATCGGATTTCAGTTCAAGGTCAAGCCCAAAGCCTCAGGCCAGAATAATCTGAGCCCGGCCCGCTTGAAAAATTACAAACAATCTAAAACCCAAAAGGGAGTCCCGAAATTCTGATGCACGCAAATGCATTTGTAACGTTTGTCTCATTCCAATGAGTGCTCCGTCCCCACCAATTAATAGACGAGACCACTGTTTTTTCACCTTACAGAGCGTAAAACTACAATGTTTCTTTGGTTCTGGGTCCCTTTAGCCTTCACGTGTCATTATGTCAATTATCATCTACGGCGCTGCCACAACCAACAACAATGTACTTCCAGCCATGTGTTGTAAATTCTATTCTTATTTTTTAAAAAAAGTTCTTAATCTAAGTCAAATCACTTAACTAAACGACTTTGACATTGGATCGAATTACGCAAGATATTCTGTTTTCAATTTTGACATACCCTTTGTTTCAGTGTAATCTTAGTTGTTTAATTTTTATAGATTTTATTTACTGAATTAATAAATTTTTATTAAACAGAATAATAAAAACAGATAATTTGGTAAAGGCAAGCAGAAGTTGAAGTTCGAAAGTTTATATTAGAATTAAAATTCTTTTAATTTTTAAATTTAAAATTTAAAATGTCATTTTATTTGATATTTTTAAAATTTAAATTAGGTCATTTTAAAATTAATAAAAAAATTTGAGTCATATTCGAAGTTAGGTTAACTATAATAGAGACTGATCAAAAATTATCATCCCTATTATCCAAATAGTTCGATATTTGCTTAAATATAAGTGGAAGTGAGATTTGTTTGATTTTTTTATTATTATTATGATGGAACTTGTAATAGTCATTTTCAAAATATGCATTAATAATAAATATAATAACTCGCAAATTATAAATAACTCACTTGTGGAATCAACGATTCATAACTAAGTTACAAGTTCAAATTAATTGATATTAGCTGTTTCAATGCATCATCGTTTAAAAGTACTTTATAAATATTTTTGGTGAGTCAGTAATTGGTGTGATTCAAGACTTTGAATATTGACTTAGACCACAATCTATTGAAAGAGACTGAAAAAAAAAAGCTGGTCAAATTGTGGAGGCTTCCAAACTAATTTTGATTTTCTAAATTTTTATAATAGTCGTAGAATCAGGTCAAATCCTTAGAGAACTAAATAGTAACTTCTTAATTTCAAATAAAATTAAATGGAATTTTTTATTAGATACTAACTTATTAACTAAAATTAATATGAAAATAAATTAAATCAACTGAATTTCAAATTGAGAAAATCAAAATTATCAAACTTTGATTCAAGGAAAAGATATTATTGGTTTAAACATAATATTTTCACGATTCAAGTAGTTAATATGAAACATATTAAGATAGTTGTAATAAGTCTCAATTTTTTCTAAATTAATTAGTTCAAACTTAACATCCAAACCACAACTTACCATATATTAACTAGGTGTGATATCATCCGATATTAAATAAATGATAGCAATAAGTTATGTGAAAAAGATTAAACCCTAAATTAAATAATCGAGATAATTGTAAATATTCAATTTATTTAGTTTTCTTGTTTATCATATGTTATGTATGAAAATTCATAAATAACTTATTCAATAACGGATCACTGAATTTATAGATAGTGATAAAATAATCAATATTAAATTAAATTATAAGATTAATCGAATATCAAATATTCATGAAATATGATAATTCAAAATAAGAAATTCTTGAATTAAGACGTGAATAAAAATTTGAAATACAAAATTCACAAAGTTAAAATTTGTGAGAAAAAAGAAAACTTTTTTTCAGTTGTGAGGAACATCCCTTTTATAAGATTTTCTAATCTAGTCCTATTCTAACTCTAACTTATAAAGATGTATATCTAAAATGAATTCAAAATCTAACTCCTGGGATAAGAGGAAATTTCCTAGTTAAATTGTAACTCTTCAAGTGATCAACTTTATTAACTGTATCAATCTCTTTACTTTATTCATAATTTGTGATTATCATCAATAGAGTCTCAATTCAATGCAATCTCCATTTTTCATTTTCTAAAAGAAAACAATATTTAATTTTAATATCTAAGCACAAAAATAAATTCAAAACAAAAGAGATCATATCAAATAATTAGTCAAGAAGAGATCTTATTAATAGCTTAATTATTTAATTTTATTATAATGAAATATTTTGTATATTGAAAATTTTGTAATCTTTGTTTTTTAAACTTTATCAACAACAACAACAACAACAATATCACCCTGTAGAACTCCTGTTAAGGGTGAAATCAAAAGAGATTCGATAATACACTTCGTTATCTTAACAGAGAGACTATTTTTAATGGACTCACATAAACAACATATATATAAATAAAACAAATATATAATTCTAATTTTAATACATATAAATAAAAAGTAGACATAAATAATAATAATAATAATAATCCTACAGATAAACGTGTGTAAATAAAATATAGAAATATGCAGTAAATTTAAGTTTTAGGTAACTTAAAGCAATTAAATTGTTTAATTATGATAATAAATTCAAATAAATTAACAATTTTAAAATTCTGTCAACTATTTGATTCTTTAAATTTTAAACTCTCATCATTCAAAAAAATCAAGTAATCTCCATTTTTTCATATTTTTTCTTAATTAAAAGTTGTAAATGTTAAAACTTGCAATGGGTTTTTTATAATGATGGTAAACTCACATTTCAAATTCTAGTAGGTTTATAAATGATCGAACTATCTCTCACCGCACAATTTAAACACGGGTAGATTTACATTTTTTTTGGAGCAAACATATCCAAAATTAATAAACAAACTTTAGATTTTAAACTCCAAGTCATCTTGTCTTGAATTAAAAAAATTTAATTATTAGAATTTAAATTTAATTTAAAATAATTTGAATTATATCGATTCAACTTATTATTAATAAGACACTATTCAAATAAATTTGAAGCCAAATAATAAATTTAGTATTTTAAATTCAGAAATTAAAATTTAGATTTTGTTAAAAAATTTTAATGAGACTAAGCTTGAATCATTAATAACGCCAAACATCAATGATTAAAAAATTCAATCAATTTGATCTTTTTAATTATTTAAAAAATGAACTAGTCAACTTTTTCGTTTAATTTATTTTAATAAATTTTGTTGTTAAAAATCAATTACTTTATTAATTAACCGATTGATTGTTTTAATTTAATAAAATTCTACGAACTAAAATAAATTGATAATCTTTTTAATTAAACTTGAAAATAAAGATAATATTTTCAAGCAATTTTTAAATTATTTAAATTTATTCAATTGTAAACAAAATTTAAAATTTTAAAATTTTTATATTATTGATTCAACTTTTTGTTTAATTTCAAAATATTGCCAATCCTGTTCAAACAAAATGTTCTAAAGAGACCAACGGCCATGGAAGATGGCCTCACGAGAAATTAAACAATCTTGACAAGTAGGAGTGGCCTAAATAGTTTTAACTCCTCACTTAAGGCTCTCTCTTTTAGGAGATCTTGAGTTCGAGTCGTGTTAAAGAAGGAAAAATGGGAACAGTTCCTATTGACGATTCTCTAACTCCCTGGGCAAAGCTCATTGATCGGATCAATTACGGATGCCTTGTTTCCAGCGGCAGTGTGGGAGTTGGAGCTACTAGAGAACCTGGGAGCTGATGGGAACCTGATGCTAACAGGAGGAGGCCAGCGATCAATCATCAATTGAACAATCAAGTATGTGAAGATTCCTTGTGCGCAGAAGTGTACAGGCTACGTAGGAACCTGAGGGATCTTGAAATTCTAGGCTTACCTCCTCTAGAGCTCTTGAGGTGAGGTCTTAGAAACTTAAGATTAATTCGACTAAATCGAAATTCCTAATGTAATAAAAAAAAAACAAGCTTAACAAGAAAAGGAGAAACAGTCGTACGACTGTCCTTGTACAAGCCAGAAGAAGAGTTACAAAGACGAAAAAGCAAAACGAGAAGATGACAACAAGACTATTAGATTCAGTCACGACCAGACATGATTGGAAACTAGCCTGTGTCCCAAGTCAAGGGCAAGAATCCTTTCTTCTTGGGATACCCATACCACAACTGTTTGATAATTGGACATGACGTGTGTTATTATTCTTACCTACTCTGGCCTTAAGCCTACGTGAGCTCCATGTATAGTATACACATCATACTTCAACTGTTCAACATTTGCAAGTTCACGCAATTAGTTTTGGCAACTGAGCGTGGACCCACCTGGCTTGATGCTGTCCAACCTAAAATTAACTGGTTCCATCTAATCTTGATCGAGCTTTAAACCTTATTTAAGCTTTTTTTTAATTTTTAAATTTCGAATTAAGTTTGACTCGAACAACCTATCTTAAAAAATGTTGTCGTTTTGGATAAAGTTATGTCATTTTTTATTTTAAAAAGCTAAAAAATAAACTTAATCAGAAGATCAAACTTGAGCCTGAATACAAAATTTCAAGGTGGTGTATGATTGAATGGTTTGGTAGATGTCCTTTTTGATCGAATCCTCAAGTCATAGGTTTTACGGATGCTTTTATTGACAAAAAACAAATCACATGGATCAATCATTATCAACATTTTAAGTATTGATCCAAAAACCAAAAATTATGTAAATAAGTTGAATGATATTAAATTATTATAAAATCAGTAAAAATAGAGCAAAATTAACAAATTTAAAAAATAATTAATTAATATTAAATAAAAATTAATTAATTTATTCTAATTAATGAAACCAGTTAATTTAACAATAAATTTATGAGTTTTTAACAATAAAAATTATCAAATTAAACTAGAGTGAAAAGTTTGTCAGTTCAAAATATTGAAGTTGGATTTGAACTTTTTCTTTCAATTTTGAGCTTCGCGTCGAGTTTGGACTGCTTGATCTCACTTGAACTAAAGCATGCATTTTTTATAAAACAATATCGATTTGAATTTTTAAAAATAAAATAAATTTAATTATACCTAATCGAGGTTCAGATTTGACTCGAGCCTAAACTTAACTAGTCAACGCAGGCCTAGCCCGACCTATTTTCATGGGTAGGCGTAAGCCATTTATAAAGGTTTTTTGCCAAGTAAAAGTCATGAATACATGATGCTCTTTTAATTTTAATTAATCTTTAAAATTTTTATAATTTTAAAAATTATTAAACTTTCGTTGAAAAATAAGATAAAAGAAGTATTGCACACAGATTAATTAAATAGTAGTGACATGACAATTTTAATTTTAAATCTTGGTCTTAACTTGATCCAATTAAATTTAATCAAAATCAGTAATTTAAGATAATTAAAATAATTATTAATTTAAATTTAATTTAATCAATTTGGGTCATTTTTAAGAGTTGTATTAGGTCTTTATGTCAATAATATTTGATTGGTTCTTATATAATATTTCTGTAATGTGTATTTTATTTTTATTTTAAATAGAAATGTAAAGAGTAGAAATTTTACTATAAACTTAAAAACTGCAAGCAAAAGTTTGAAAATTTTATTGTTAGTTTTTGTTTTTTACTTGTATTTTATAAATAAAAACAAAATTATGTTTAGTTGTTAATTTTTAATACTTACATATTAGATAAACTTGAATATAAATTATTTTTATGTATAAATAAATTATATAAAATTTTGTAAAAATATTCTATTTTATTAATATAAATAATTAATATTAAAATATTATTTAATTATTAAATCAAATATTATTTAAAGTTTATTTATTTTGACGATATTCTAAATTTAAACTATATTCCTTGATAATTATTATATTAAGATTTAAATATTGTATTAAAATTTGAGTTGAATTATTAAATTAAATTATTCATAATAATTATTAATAATTAATATTAAATAATTTAATATATAATATTGAATTAAATTATTCAACATTTTTATTGATAACTAGTACTAAATAATTAAATAATATATATTTAATTGATAATAAATCATGTTATAAGAAAAGAAAAAAAAACAAAAATGACTTATTGTGATTTTCATAGGTTATAAAAATAGGATGAAATAAAATTCAAAAACAAAAACTAAAAATTTAAGTAAATATATTTCTATAAAATTTTAAAATATAAACATATAAGTATATCAAGTACTCAGTAGTCAGTAGCGAGAGGGGTTGTAAGCAAATGCAATAAATGGTGACTCATAAATATCGGCAATAAATGATCGCAATGAATATGATTGGCTGAGAGTTCTGACAGGAGCTAAAATGACAATAGCAAAATATTCATAACATTCGGCTCATCATCGGCACATCGGAGCAAGCGAAAGTCGAGTTGCCTTCACGGGCTTTTTCGTGTACTGACATTGCCTAAATCGACAACACAAAACTTAATGGTCCCTGCAATAATTCACGCCGATTCTTCATTAACACTATGGTATGGTCTGGTCTGGGTAGTGTCATGTCTTCGCTGTCCTTCATCACCACGGCCAGAAGAAGACAGTGATCCGCCATTAAAGCCTCCTCCCCTCCAATCCAAGCAGTCAAGGCTGATAGGTTAAAGGTTAAAGGTAAAAGGTTCTTTCTTCGGTGGATTATAAATAGGAATGACAGGTGGGCATGAGCTCAGCTCATCGAAATCTTATCCAACGTAAAATCAACAGATTAAATTTGAATTGACTGAGATATGAAATATATTCTAATTACTTATTTGGATGGAGTTATATTAGTAGAACTTTTAGCAGTACAGCATTTATAAATAGAGCTTTTAAAAAAAGTTTTTCTAAGAAGTCAATTGTCTGTTTAGCTGATATTTAAAAAAGGACTTTTTTAAAAGAACTTTATACAATAGATTGTTTAACAACATAAAAATAAAAAGCATTTTTAATTTGAACTATAATTTATTTTGTAATAAAAATTATTTATGCATATAAATATTATTTAAAATATATTAAACAATATGTAAAGTATAATATATTAATTATTATATAATTTTAAACCGTATAAAATATAAATAAAAATATATCTAACAAAATTTTTTATATGGATTATAATTTAAGTAAAACTAATATTAAAAATAAATATTAAAATATATAAAATGTCAAATAACAAATCTCAAAATAAACGTGAAGATATATTTGTGGATATTGTGGAAATTATGTGTAAAACATAAAGGTAAAAGGAACTAAAAATAGATTCATGAATTGATCTGAAAAATTTACTCAAAAAAGTGCTTTTTTGAAAAGTTCTAAATTTAAAATTTTCAAAAAGCTGTATTTCAGCTTCCAAAAAGACCATTTCTATGACAAAAATGCTTTTAAAGTTTATAGCCAAACATTCAATTTTCTTAAAACAGCTTTTGCGATGAAAAAAAAATGCTTATTCACTCTCCAAAAGCTGAACCAAACAGACTCTAATCTAAAAAGTTGGTGTATGGTCTCGATTTTAATGATTCGAATAATTTGATGTCTATTTCAAAATAACATCGATTTAAATAATTTAAAAATTGAGTCACACTCTTAAAATTTAACCAAAATTTAAGTTGAATATGAAGTGTTACCATACTCGACTTTGAAATTTATAATTACTATAATTATAAAAAAAAAGTGGGGCATTAATGAATAAAGATATAGACTAGTTCGAATTTAACCCAACCCATTCTAATTCAACTCGATTTAAAGTCAACGCTTGCAAGTATCTATTGTTTGAATAATAATTAAATTCAAACTTAAAGGATGAATTGAACTCAACTTTAAAAACTCGAACAACCTTACTCTTAAGCTAAAATCACGTTGTTTTAAGTAATTCAAGCAAATTCAAACCTAAACTTAAGTCGAGTTGAGCTAAGTGGAAGAGGAATTACATCCTATCCAGGTCAAGCTCGACCTGTTAACATACTTAATTATGAAATTTATAACTACTCAATATTGACAAAAATTGTGGGGTATTTATAAATAATGATAATAAATGAGTTCAAGTTTGACTAATTTTGATCAAGTTTAACTTGATTTGAAGTAAACATGTCAAATTTGCATTGCCTAAATTTTGAATAAATTCAAACTCAAAGGTTGGTTTGAGGCTCAACTTAAAAGGTTGGTTTGATTCCTTTTTTTTATTTTTTGTTGCTATTTTTGTAAAAAATGAAATAGTCTAGCAAAACTTGTTTGGCTAAAGATGTTATCATTTTTTGTTGTTAAAAATTAAAAAACAATAATGATTTTTTGGAAACGTAAAAAAGACACTTCGATGTATTTTGAAAACAGGTTTTTATATTTAACGAAAACAATTTCCCCACGCTAACTCCGTCTTTAGCCTCTTCTACTATTTCTTTGTCACTGTTTCTTTTGTCGTCTTCTGTCTTCTTCTGCATTTTCTACCAGTTGTGACTTATGCATCTTCCGTCATCTTCTGCCCTCTTCTACGTTTTCTACTGCCTGCGATTTCTAGGTTTGTTTTCATCTGCTTATGTGTGTGTTGTAACTCGTTTCTTGACTGTTGTTATTGACGTTAAAACATAACAGGTCCATCACCTTCTCTTCTTCGAAATCACGCAAGAGAGTGCATGTTATCGTAACATGCACTTGTTATTGTATCATAATTAAAATTAATTCATTAAATTCATCAACATTGTTTTGTTTCATGAGAGAGACCCTTCTTGTGTTTCTCACTAGATAGTGCTCAGGGATAGCATAATGACGTGATACCTATCTCAGATATGCAACTTGATCACCTAGCCGATGATATAACAATATCCCTGTAGGAAAATCCCGGGAGGTACATCACATGTACCAGCAGCGGAAAACAAAATTTTTGTTACCGGGACTTTTCCGAAAGCCAGGATCCAGGTGTCGGTATGAAAAACTCAAACCTAAATAGCCAATAGAGACTATCTCTAAAGGTATCTACGCAGAGATCAGAAAACCTAACCGGATCAAACACCTTTGACCCGGGAATAGCTAGAACAGATTAAAGGCTGCTAGACCCTACCTCTGTCCTGGAGAGCTTGAGATCGATGTAGAAACCTTGCTTGGAGAAGGAGAGTAACGATGATGATGAAGGAAGAAGACTTGAAAACCAACTTT
>JANVCQ010000009.1:18929961-18946928 GCA_025531925.1 Erythroxylum plowmanianum | reverse complement strand
TGCCTGGAATGACTCAGTCACTTAATCTACTAGTCTATTGACAACAACCGATGGAAATCGATTCTTTTAAGCAGAGGCAGCCCTCCCCTTTCTCACTTATTCTTTGTCGATGACCTCATTCTTTTTGTGGAAGCCTCCATCGACCAAATTATAGAAATATGAGCCACGTTAGAAACTTTCTGCACCTCGTCAGGTCAACGTATCAGTCAAGCCAAGTCTTGCTGTTTTTTTTCGCGAAATATCTCGATGACCCTGGGCCATTCGCTCAGCGAGGTCCTAAGCTTCCAAATGACGACGAACTTAGGTCGCTACCTCGGAGTGCCCCTTTCACATAAGCGGGTTAATAGGAAAACTTACCAGCATATCCTGGACACGGCCCAACAACGCCACTCGAGGTGATCTGCTAACATGCTTTCGCTCGCTGGCCGTCTCACTCTAATCTAGTCTGTCATTGCTGCGATCCCCACTTACATGATGCAGACAGTTCGCTTGCCGCGTCAATTGTGTGACGACTTGGGGAAAATCATGCGCCAATTCTTGTGGGGCACGACGAATCATACGAAGAGGGTTAGCTTTCTCAATTGAGACACGGTTTGCCTGCCCAAGGACATGGGGGGTTTGGGCATTCGCAAAATTAGGGAAACCAATGATGCTCTCCTTGCCAAACTCGACTGGACCTTGGTTTCTAAACCTGACACTCTATGGGTTAAAGTTTTATCTGCCAAATATCACTTTGATGCTACTAATCTCCCCTGTTTCCTTGATGTTTCAGGTGGTTAAATGATCTGGCGGAGTATCAAGGCGACTTGGCCTCATGTGATGCAAGGCCTGTAATGGATGATCAGGGACGACGCCCGCATAAGATTTTAGCTCGACCTGTGGGTTGGCGACTAGGGCCCCCTTATTTCTCACGCAGTAGCCCCGATAGCCCCAGACACTATTAAGCATCATATGCAATACTTCACGGACACTACCGGTAACTGGAATTGGGCCATTTTTCAACACTTTCTTCCTTCGATGCTCTGCTTGTCTATTACAGGTATACTTCCTTCGTCGGCAGCCTTTGGGTCGAACAAACTCATATGGGGACGTACGATAGATGACCAATTTACAACGTCTTCTGCTTATTCCATGATATTGCAGCACGATACCACTATGAATAATACCACCTGGTGTACTATCTAGAAGTGGCAGGGATCTCAAAGGATCCGCGCATTCCTATGGCTACTATTGCATGACAAGCTTCTCACTAATTAATGACGCGTTCAACGAGGCTTCACTTCGGATCCTAATTGCTACTATTGCCACCTCGAGGAATCCTCCCTCCATGTCGTTCGGAACTGCTCCCATGCCCGCTCCCTTTGGATGCAATTCCCCCCCCCCCCCCAGGTTATCACCGCATAATTCTTTTTCATGGACCATAAAGACTGGCTCAACAGGAATCTACTCTCGCGCAGGGAGATAGGGGGCTTTGACTGGGATATTATCTTTGACAGTGCATGTTGGTTTCTCTGGTCATGGCGCAATCGGGCCATATTCGACGACTCCTTTTCATGGCCGACCTCACTAGCACAGCCCGTATTAGAATATGTTCACCAAGTTCACTTGGCTGCAAGCTGGCAACATCGGAGTCAGCTGACAACTGTCAGATGTCGAGACCTGCATGTAGGTTGGAGCACACCAGCACCTAGCTGGGTGAAACTCAATACTGATGGTGCCTTCACAGGATCCATCAACTCTGCCACCGCAAGCGGGCTTTTGGGAGACAACACCGGCACTTGGATGAGCGAATTTGTCCAGAACATTAGTGGGTGTTCCCTGTTGACAGCGGAGTTTTGGGGGGTACTTTTTAACCTTCAGCTAGCTTGGTCCTTAGGGTACCGACATATCGTGCTAGAGGTGGACTCGCGCACTGTGACTGATCTGCTCTCTTTTCCACAAACGCGGGCTACTTCTTTAAACCCTTTTGTGTTGGGCATTCACGAACTGCTTTCCTGCAACTGAGTTGTCATAATCAAGCATATTTACTGCGAGGGTAATAGGAGTGTGGACTGGCTCGCAAAATTTGCAGCACAGTTCTCCCTAGGGATCACTACTTTTGAGCACCCATCAAGGGGTTGCATATCTCTCTTAGCAGAGGATGAGTTGGGTGTCAGTCACCCACGACCTAGCATGTAATTTGTCTTGTAACTTTCCTTATTATAAAAAAATAGTTAAAATTTTAAGTAATTTAAAATTATGTTTGTGATAATCATAACATATTGGATTGTTTTTTAGTATTTTTAAATATTACAGTTTAATTTAACTTTGACAAAAAGTAAAATTTTAAATTTAATATTTCATGAAAATATTAATTAGACTCTAACATTTTAGAGCTTTTAAAAATTTTTAATATTCCAAAATTATCTAATTTTAATTGTGAAATAACAAAACTCTTAGTAAGATTAAAGTCATCCCTGTAAGATATGACACCTTTTATTTTACCTATTTATATTAGCTTCACACTATCACATATTCTACATGATAGCGTAAGATCCAATGTTTTAAAAACTATATCAAACATCAAACCAGTCAAAGAAAAGATTTAAGGTTTAAATGTTCAACTGGTATTACTATAAAATTGGTATATAATGAATAAGAAGTAAAATTTTTTAATTAATTTACTTTTTATATGGATAAGAAGTATACAAATAGTCAATTGACCCAAATAAAAGATAATACGATACAATGTCCTTTTATTTATTTTCTTGTCTTTTTATAATTTCTCTCAAATTTTCAGAACTGAGGGTGGGTGAACCTTATACTTGGATCTGTGATATGACTCGTGCCCGCCCCGATCCAAGAGATTATTTATGAATTATGATCCACACCTAATCATCAACCTTTTGTGTGACTTTCACAATGAATGAAGCTGCATGTGTTCAATAACCGTCTGGCATTCACGTTGGCTGTTAGAATACCTACAACAATTGAAAATTATATTAATATTAAGTTTTATTTCTCCAACTGACTTTATGTTTATAAAATTACTCTATAACTGTTAAAATTCTTCAGAATAAGTCATAGTTGTACAACGAAGAAAAGACACCAAACAACCATCACGCTTATCTATAGAACGAAGGTTTTTACTAATTCAGAAAACGATCAGAAGACGAAATAAATCACGTCGGCTTCTTCAAATGACTGCATGAATTTGAATACATATATATTGACAGTTTCGTACTAGGGAACATGCCTCAAACTCAAAGTGAAAACCCCTCTCTTTTGAACCGTATGTGGCATGAGGAGTAAACAGAATGCCCAAACCCCAATTCTGAAATGAACAACATGCCACCTGGGAACATTCAAGACATACTGGCATGGAATTCATTAGTACTTGGTAGCCTTCTGGTATTGGCGTCTGTGTCCGTACACACTCTGCCAATATAGGAACATCAGAATTGAGGTCTAGAAACCTTGCCATAAAGAGGAGGAAATGAGAATCAGAAATTCTCTTCACAAATGGAAGACTCTTCATCCATTCAAGTTGATTCTTCAGTGCCCTCATTGTTACTTCAGTGGCCCTGTTCTCAACAGGAAAGGATGACGAAAGAGGACCCTGTAGCAAATAAAACACAGCGAGGCCATTAAGTACTCAAGACCTTGCATATTAGACTAAACAATTAATGGTTGCCATTAAACATCCCGCCAATAAGCGCTAGTTTGGATTGAAGGAAAGTAAGATAAAAGAAAGGAAGAGAATTGAACTCTTCTTAGTTTTCACCGTTTGGACAAAAATAAGCAAAGAGAAAGTGAGATAATGGAGAGGAAACTGAGAGAAAATTGGACCAAATGTGTTTTCCGTCAAATTGGTGGGAAAGGAGGAGAAATTCAAGACAAGATAATCCTAATCTACGTAAATTACCATTTGACACAATTGCTTTGAACTCCTGCCCTTGCTCCTCTATCACACCTTTAGAGTTCATAAACCGCTTTCCAAACACTAGCCTTATAATGTTGTTGAAGGCCATTGCACCTAGGTACTGCTTTACCAGTAAACTCTTTCCCTGTTTCTCTGCTTTGAATTATGACTTGCTGTGTTAGTTACATCATCAAGCGACAAGTTCTGTGTATGCTGAAGTTTTCATAGCAAAAAATAAACAATTTCCATAATCAAGGGTATAAAGGTCTGAAAAAATTCTTTTGTCCAATATAAGTTTCAATTATCTCCTTTGATAAATTAAGAAAACGAACAGAGGAAAGGAAGTCTCATTTCTCTTCCATTCTTTTCTCCTCTTTTCCCCTCAATATTTCCTTTCCTTTCCCTTGTGCAAGCAAGGATCCAAACAAAGGCTAAGGGAAACAATCAAATGGATCCACCCAAAAGAAAAGGCCAGTACTCATATAATATAAGATAAATGAACACGTTTTCATTTTCTTTTTCCTTATTCTTAACTAATGAGCGGCAGCCCAAGAAAGAGCGGGTAATCACCCTCTCAACATGTTTGATCCCCAATATCATTCATCTTCCCAAGTAATAAAATTACTAGAAACCAATAGGTCTAAATAATAAAATTTCTACATGCTTACTGTAAGGTTAGATGATGCGGATAAATGAGGAACATCGTTTCCTTTAACCATCTTTTATCTCAACATCCATTCATCTTTCACTGCCTCTTCTTCCCAAAGTTACCAAAGAATTGGTACAAGTTAAACAGAAAAGGAAAGCCTTCAAAATAAATACACGGGAGAACAAAGTATGAGTTTTGAAAATAGTCCAGATAAGAAAAGGTGATGTGTCCTAGTTAGCCTCCAAAATGTCCAAGAAAACTGTGTAAATTGTTGTATATTAAATCCACGCAACATCAATCTACCCAATACCATCATTTGACCTAAGCAACTAATCAGATGCATCTTAGATTAAGAAAGTTACAATCAAATCTCAAGGAAGAAGGCTAAACAATAGTCAACTCATTCCTAACATATTTATCTCTAACTTTAACTAAGATCACAACGTGGCATGCAGAACCTGATATATGAAGTAGCAGATTCAAATAAGCAATAATTACAATATACCAAACATGCTTTTCCTCTCACAGCTTGAGAATAACTACATCTGATTTTCCCTTCCATTTTTTCTATAACCAGTAAGTTTACACTCTTTCTTTCAATATAAATAGGATATAAACACTTTCTAGTGATATCTCAATGAAAGTAAGAAACACAAAGTTTGAGTTGCTGATTTAGCAAATTCTATCCATTTGATCATTGTCCTCAGGCTACAATGAAACAGATTTTCTTTAGCCAAAAGGTCCAGTTGCCTATCAAAATATGATTACTAAGAGTGAAACCTAGCTGAAATACAACTTAAATTAATCAAGCACAACAAATAACCAAGTAAGAAAGTACCAAGATCCAGAGGAAACATGAACTCCGCAAGCCGAAAAAAACAATTAGAAGTTGGATAAAACGCACCTCGTGATCTAATATCTTAACCACAACCAAGAAAAAATCATTATCGACCTCCCTAACATCCTTCACACCATCAACAACATCCTTCTTCATCTTAGACAACTTTGGATCATCATCCTCCCCAATCTTAGTCTCAAATCACCCTCCTCTAAACAACCTTATGCAAATATCACTCATCTGAAAAGCCTCAAAGTGCACATCAGTGCCACCATCCTCATTCACCTGTAGCTTCACAACAACAGTAACCCACTCCTTCAATTCGCTTTCCTCGTGAAGCTCTACAGCTTGCAGAACCTCCCTGATGGACAAGGTGTAATCCTTCTTGTCCTGCATTATCGTCTGTGTGAATATAAACCCTACCCTTCTCATCCCCGAACCACTAGCAATCGCATCCACCAATTTTTCCTCATCGGGGTCTCTCAAAAGCATCAAATTTTCCTCTAAACGCTATTGGGGCAGTTCGTATACGAAATTCACTTCCACCTTACCTTCATCAGACAAAGTTCCGTACATAAACCCACCTCTTTTAATCGCAAAAGCTAGGGTTTCATTAACGTAATGCTGAAACACATTAGCGCAATCACAATCAAACGACACTGACTCGTAATGCGAAGTCTCTTGTCGTGAGATGAGACTCGCATCTATTTGGCAATCAGATCGTCGACGGTCATCTTCCAGCCAAAAGAACCGGCAGGAGTGACGGCAGGTCCAGCGATGGTTCACTTGCCATCATACGCCAGGAAGATGATGGAGCCATGCTGCCCCACATTAAGGGCAGAGATAAGGGTGTTGGGGTCCGACATGTCGGTGAACCGGAGTAGGTTGGATTGGGATTTAACGAGGAGGAGGTTTTGGTTTGTGGATAGGGTTTGATTGTGGCTTGGGATTTGAAGCTGGTTCTGAATTAGGGTTTTGAGCTGCGATACTGTAACGTTGGGGTTGTCGATCGAGATTCACTCGAGGCTGTCTCTGCTACGTATTGGGATCAACATCTTGTGGATTATGGATGAACTTAATTAGGGTTTTATGTAGAGATGAAATTGGGAGAGAATTGAGAGTTCGAAGGCTTTGAAGGAAGAGTGAGAAGAAGACAGAACAGTGACAAAGTCGTCTTTTCCACGTTATAGATACTTACTTCTTCTACAATATTTGATAAAGGGCAGGAATCTGGTCTTGCTTGTGAGGTTAGTGTACTAGTTCGATTGGGATTTCCATTTTCCACTTTACATAACTAAAAAGGATAACATTAAAATATAGGTTTCTTGTGCCAAATTATTATTATTTTATTAAAAATTAAACTGTTTTACTTATTTTAAAAAAACATTTTAATAAAGTAAAATAGTTATCCATATTAAATAAATATATACCAAGTGTATCGAAATTCGCGTTCAGCTTTTGGAGAGTTAATAAACACTTTTTTCCACCGCAAAAGTTATTTTTAAGAAAAATAAATGTTTGGTTGTAAAATTAAAAAATATTTTTCATAAAAATGACTTTTTTGAAGCAACTTTTTGAAAAGTTCAAATTTGAAACTTTTCAAACAAATAATTTTTAAGATAAATTTTTCAGATCAATTAATGAACATATTTTTTAGTCCTCTTTATCCTTTATGTTTTTACAAATAATTCTCACAATATCCACAAATACATCTTGACGTTTATTTTAAGATTTATATAATATTATTTAATTTTTTATATATTTTAATATTTATTTTAATATTATTTTTACTTATATTATATTCCATATAAATGATTTGGTTAGATATATTTTTATTTATATTTCATATAGTTTAAAATTATATAATAATTAATATATTGTGTTTTACATATTGTTTAATATATTTTTAATAATATTTATATGCATAAATAATTTTTATTACAAAATAAAATATAGTTAAAATTAAAATTACTTTTTATTTTTATGTTGCCAAACAGTATATTGTATAAAGCTCTTTCAAAATTTTTTTAAAAATAATAGTTAAATATTTAACTGATTTTTTAGAAAATTTTTTTTAAAAAAAGCTCTGTTGGTAAAAATTTTACTAATATAAGCTTATCCAAACATTATATTTTTTCGTAAAAGAAATAGGGAGAGACAACCTGTTGATCATGTGTTTGGTTCAATTATAGATACTCTGACCCCTTGCCTATTCCTGAAGAAGAGTGAGCTGGTATTGCTTTGTTCAATCTGAGGCCGGAACAAGATGAGAATTTCTTGGAAGGATCAAATCAAAGCTAAAGATGCCCCAAATATTTTCAAAGGTCTTATCAGTTATCACATTTGTTAACTATGTAATGATTTTTCTAACTCCAAACAGAAACAGAATTATTGTTCAATTTTTTAAAAAAGTTATCTTATGAAATATTGAAAAGATTATGATTAAATTAATAGTTAATTATATAAAAATAATTATACATTATCAAGTTTTTAATGACTAATTATATAATAATTTATTTTAAAATAAAATAAGATTTCAACAAAAAGAAATTTTCAAAAATATAATATAATAATATTTTTAAATAATAAAATAATTTTAGCATAATTAAAATCGCGAGGAGTGTGAGCTACTGTTTATACCATCAAAGAATAGATAATTACTAGCAACTATGGTTTTCTGTCATCAAGACATTTATTATTTTATTGTAACTTCCTTTATTTCAAAAATAACTTGGAAAAATCATTGGACTCTTAAAGTGACAGAAAACAAATGAAAAAACTAAGAAAAATAGGAGAGAAAACAATAAATAGAAAAATGAGAAGACAAGAAAACAAATAAAAAAGAGGGACTTACTTTAACTGCAAAACAATGTCACTTCTATGGCGAGTTTGAGCCAGTGATTGTTGTAAAACCAATTGCTAGTATTTATTCTTTGCATGGGTTACAACTATTAGATTAATCCATTGGGGGTGTTTGATAGATAGAGTTTAAGCTATATTTGAGCTGATTGGAGAGTACTAGTTGTTTGACTATGTCAAATAGCTACTATACTTGTTTGGCTAGAAGCTAATTGAGTTAGCTGATTTAATTTAACTAATTATTTTTTGAAAAGCTACTCCAAGTAACGTATTAACTTATCAGCTACTAAAAATCTTACTAAATCACAATTGTGTCCTCAAACTCATTTCTCATCTTAAGCAACTGGTAACCTTTAGGTTTTTTACTTTAAAACGAGAAAGTTATGATTCATGTGTAGAATTTCCAGAATCTCCTCGAGCCGTCTTTTTCAAACAATTAAAAATCATCGACTTGTCAATTATTATTATTATTTGAGAAATGTTATTATTATTGTCGTTGTTGTTTATTATTATATATCATATGTTTTTATTAGAATTATAAGCATAAATTTTGTAAAATTAAATATCTAAAATTTAAATTCTTATAAAAATATTTAACGAAATAATATTCATGTTCTTATAATTTTTTTAAGTTATATCCTTATTGGTCATTTTATACATAAACAGCTAATCTTAAATAACTAAATTTCTCAAACATTTTTAATAAACAACTGATGTTATATAATCAGCTATCAGTTAATAGTTGATAAAATCAACTAATAGTTAACGCAATAAGCTGATTGTCAAATAGAGTTATTGTCTAATGAAATACCTCACCTCAATGACAAAGCACAATAAATTATTTAAAGCATAAACTATAATTAAAATCTTGAAATTTACCTAATTTTCTAATATTAGCCAAAATTACGAAATTAAAGATTATGTTAGTCTAGGATTAAAGTTAGAAAGTATTGAAATGCAAAAATTATTTATGAATGCTCCAAAATATTAAATTTTAATATGTATTTTAGTGTAAATATTATGATTAAAAATACGTAATTTGTCATCTAAATTTTAAATCAAGATTAAAAAATGTTATATCAATAATAACGTAATGCTTAATTGATGAAAAATAAAAGTTACGTTGGTTTTAAATTAAAAATGGATAATATTAAATTTATTTTCAAAATTTGATATAATAAATAATATGGTTTTAGCCGTGTAAATTTCAACGTAAATGTTGAGACTCAGAAGAACTTTTTGGCGAAAAGAAAACAAAACAGTCACTGAAGTAAAGCTGGAAAAGAAAATAATAATAATAATAAAGACAACGTCAAATCACATGTTTGCAGTTTGGAATTGGACGCATTGGCAACTGGTTGGTGGGAGTTTGAGTTTGAAATTCAAATCTGCACAGATGACCAGGGACCCATCCGTATCTTTGTTCAGTTAATTAATGGTTCCGATCAAGTAAGGCACCCAACGTAGACTCAAGATCAATCTGCTCCGCTCCTTCTTCCTTGTTTTTGGAATCTCTGTCTGTGCTATAATAACGAGACTGCCCCTTCCAGTAATAACAAAGACAAATTTCTTTATTTCCCTTATTTTAAAGTCACATGTAACACTTAATAATAATCAAACAACATCAAGATGGAACAGGAAAGGAATCCAATGTGACCTGGACGATGTTAACTTAAAATTCGTGTATGTGTTATAAAGGTTTTGGCCGCACCGCAATGTTGTTTAAAAAAAAAAAAAAAAAAACAACGCCTGCAATCACGCCAAAGGCGGCCTCAAAAGGAGATATTGGAAGTTTCAAAGCTATCTTCACCCTTTGATTTGAGACATGCCCCAACGGTCTTTCAAATTTGCCTTTTTACAACAACTGAAGTAAGTGCCCTTTTCTACATGCCTGGTTGCATGGTCTTGTAGCATAGAAAACAATTCTAATCATTTTAAACAACCAAGAGATTCCTTCAATAACAACAAACAATAGCAGTCCTAGACGCGACTCGTATTTAATAAAAAGAGTGTTTCCATAATTACAATAACAATGGTAAAAATTTTATTAAGTGTGAGTTTTGAGAAATTCCAATAACATGTGAAATTACTTACTCGCTACTACCAAATGTATTAGATAGGGTATTCATTTAAATTATAGTCAATGGCATTTTGGTAAATAATGAAATATCTGAAGCGGAAAAAGTTCTGTACATAATTTAAAACGTGTGGCCGTTGGAACTCCAGCTCGGAAGACAGCTTCAATTAAAACTTGAAAAAATCTTTCTTTCTCCTCAATGCCAACAAACCATATGCACACACACAACTTCACAGTACCATTAATCTCTTTCAGCTAACCTCTCCGCCACCTCATAACAACACAACAACCGCAGAGTATTGTGAAACAAAAACTGTGCTTTGAAGAGGGAGAAGTCACAAAAGGTCAACAAATGACTGGCCTTGTAATGGTGACAAAGGGAGGTGGCTGCGGAGGCGGCGGTAAAGCGTTCAAGGTGGCGAAGGAGAGTGAGGAGGAACAGACCCAAATATCCATGGTAACGATGCTTTTGGCTGCTATAAGGAAATCGCTTGTGTCTTGTCGGATTGAGGAACAAGAAGACGTGATTTCTACCGTCCAGCAGATGGAGATCGGGTGGCCTACGAACGTTCAACACATAACCCACGTTACGTTTGACCGGTTCAATGGGTTTTTGGGCTTGCCTGTGGAGTTCGAGGTCGAAGTCCCTTGTCGAGTTCCGAGTGCTAGGTATACACATCGCCTCTCCTTTTCGTTTTTTTGCTTTCTTTGTCTTCTACTTGGGTTGTTGATGCATTCGGGTTTCTGGGATTGCTTTTAGTTGACGATATTGAGCTGGGGGTGATCCAGAATCGTAAAGTTTTGACCTTTAGAAAGGAGATGTTAGATCTGAGGAAGAAAACGACTTTTGGGCTAAGTATTGAGAGAGAGAGAGAGAGAGGATGAAAACGACTTTTGGGCTAATTAGTCCCGATGCATTTACTTCTCGCCACTCCGGAATGAGAAACTGAAACTTCATCACAAAATTTCTGAACCAGAGAAGTTAGATGAACATTGCCACCTCCGAAGTGGTCACTGACCATTGACTCTTTGTTTGCAAATCTTTATCAGTTATTTTGACGGGAAAAGAAAGTGGATTAACTTTTGTTTTTTCTGTTCAGATCTTTTCACTTGATTCGGCTGATAAACTTGACTGAGTTCACAAATTCTTGATTTTTTCTAAGTGATTTTAACTGATGCACTTAAACTTGGTTAGTGCTAGTGTATTTGGCGTCTCAGCGGAATCAATGCAGTGTTCTTATGACTCGAGAGGGAATAGCGTCCCTACAATTCTCTTGCTAATGCAGGAGAGGCTGTACTCACAAGGGGGTTTGAAGGTAATTATTTAAGGATAACTCTAATATCAATTATTTCTGTGTCGCAAGATTGCGAGTATCTACACTTGCCTTCACCCCTTCCTTTGGCTGCTTTACAGGCCGAAGGCATTTTCCGGATAAACCCAGAGAATGGCAAGGAGGAGTACGTAAGGGTCCAACTAAACAGGGGCATTGTGCCTGATAGTATTGATGTCCATTGTTTGGCGGGTCTTATAAAGGCCTGGTTCAGAGAGCTTCCGTCAGGAGTCCTTGACGGACTATCTCCTGAAGAAGTTCTCCAATGCAACACAGAAGAAGAATCTGTTGAGCTTGTGAAGCAGCTAAAGCCAACTGAAGCTGCGCTACTGAGTTGGGCCGTTGATCTTATGGCTGATGTTGTTCAGGAAGAAGATTTCAACAAAATGAATGCTAGAAACATTGCAATGGTCTTTGCTCCTAACATGACTCAGGTATATATGATCAATTGGTGCCATTAATTTATCCATGTTCATGTTTCAGCCACTGCTTTTTATAGTCTTTCTATAAAAATTAAGCAGTTCTCTCCCCGTGAAGCAGATGTCTGATCCATTGACAGCACTAATGCATGCTGTTCAAGTGATGAACTTGCTGAAAACCTTGATCATGAAAACACTCAGAGAACGTGAAGAGACCGCCACGGGAGGATATTCACCAATGTCATCTGGTTCATCTGATGGGCAAACCGATGAGGACTTCGACAGCCAGCATGAGATGGATACAAGTTGTGAGCTGAGGCAGGAGCCTTCAGATTATGATGAACATCCTCGCTACAACGCTGGTAGCGAAGATGATGATGAAGTTGAGTCATTAAGTGAGGTTGAAGAATGCTTCTTGAGGCAGTTGAATGAGAAAGGAAATGCTACAAGTATTGTCTTGGACCAAACCGCTGGTGATTTAAGAAGGGAGAATGGAAGTCCTGGAAGTTGTATGGGAACTAAGATGGAATCTGATGTATCATTTACTGGTAGAAAAAATGAAAATTCCAGTGCCTCCACAAGTGATGAAGAAGACTCGACTTCAATAGCAACTGGAGGTCAAAACATTAGATGGAGCAGTTCGGAAGAAAGCAAAGAAGCTGATGATGTGCAGATGGTTGACATGCAAGCGGCCTCCAGCTTTCCTGTGCAGTCTTTTGTGCCTAGTGAATCTGTCTGACTGACTTAGTTCATAATCTGTAGGAGGATTCTTTCTTTACTGATTTTAGTTTGTTTTCTATGGACCTGGCTTCTGTAAATTACTCCTATATTAACTCAATGGCCTTAGCTGAACTGCCTTTGGGAGGAGTGCGTGATTTTGCTAAATTATGTAACAGTCACAGTTCAACTGTAGGCTGAAACATGCGTAATTTCAGCTTGGAGCTGAAATTATTTGTTGTCGATATGTATACTTCGACTTAGGTAGGAATGAATGGTTCCCGAGTCTAATCAAGCCTGATCAGGCATGCAAGGTCTCATGCCAAATTCCTTCGGTTTCTTCCTGATCTTAGTCCATTCGTGATGAAATTGTACGTTTCATATGAGTTTTCCATAAGATCTAATTAACCTTCGGATTTCCTTTCAGAGGATTAGACTTGATCATCAACTGTAGCTATAGTGAAGCAATCCCATCATTGCATGCTCCTTACCAGTTCAAGACGGTGAACGTAAATTTCTCAGAGATTGTCATGCATGCTAATGGCGTGGTGGTTGCTGCGGTGTTTAGGGCTAATAGTTGAAGTTTTGTAAAATCTGAAATTTCCCGAATACAAATACATAGGTAGATTGTAAGGTGAATTCTGGAAAAATGACTTAGAATTTGAAGGTGATCCTTCCAAAATTGTAGAGCAGGATGTGGACTACAACTTTGATAAAAAAAGTTTTTCAATTGGATCAATGGTTTAGAAGTTATGGTTGATTTAGTTCGGATATGTCTGGAAAGGTGTGATGACGGGTAGATTTAGACAGGCAAATTTGAATACGTTTTCTAGGCGATTGGTTGAAGAAGATAGGGTCAAAATATACGCCAAATTGAAGTTTGAGATGTGAACTACAATCTTTAAGCAGGAATTTTTATGAAAAGATGAGCATATTAAAATATATGGAACTTCTTGGCTGGGTGGTTTCTGGGAAAAGGAATAGGCTGAAATTGCGAAACCAGATAATAAGACAATCTTTCTAGCTCATTTTCTAGGCTAACGACTGAAAGTAACTGGGTGGAATTATATGTCAAATTAAAGCTCATAATGTGAACTACAACATTGGTGAAGGAATTTTGTTGAAATGATGAGTAGGAAAAAAGATGTCTTTTCTTGTTTTGATTGTTCTGGATTAAAAATCTGGGCGAATTTTCAAAAAATGATAAAAATCAGGCTGATTTGATGAATTTGGCTAAAATGGAAGATTAAATGAATGAAAGGAAATGATCAGGTGAATAAGGAAAGATAATTGAGTGTTTTTGAACTACACACAAAACCCGGTTGATAGTTTTTATAAACTAACAAAACTCAAATAAAGATAATGACTTGCAAAAACAAATCTCTCTCATAATTTGAATTTGATAGTCTGACTTTCCTTTTGAAAGATTACACACACACACACACACAGATATATATATATATGGAAAAATGAAAATGAATGGCCTATTGGATGGCTACATGAACTAGCCTCTCAACAGGTATAAACACACATTTAAATCTCCTAAATAGGACAGTTACATAACAATAATTGAAGCTAAATAAGTCTCAATTAAAACCATCATAAAACCAATATAAAAAAGAGTAATTAGATGTTTATCTCACAACTCAATCGAATTTGACTAGGACTTAGGTTGAGCTTTTGGGCTTCAGATTAGGCTTAAAGATCATCAATAAAAATTCACACATTTGTAAGTCCTAAAAGGCCTCAACAAGACCTTTAGCTTTAGGATTAGATTAACATCTTCTTCCTCAAACACTTCATCAATTGAATCAATGTAACCTCCATTATTTGCTCTAGAAGTAATCGGACCAAGGCCCATATTGGCAATGTCTTCTTAACTTGGCTAGATGGACCTCCATCATTCTCCCCTCCTTCAAAGCTTTCATTATAGGCAGCCTCATCAACCAGATTGGAACTCATTGTGATGTGAGCATGAGTAAGGATCACTATGGAGATGGTATACGTGACAGGGGCGAGCTTGTTATTTCAGTTGGACCTATGTCCAGAGTTAGGATTGAGAGATTTAAGGAGGCTCTCTATGCATATGTGAGCCAACTTATGAATAAGATGAAGATAGCCAAGCCTATTGGAGGAGAGCTAGTTGGGTCACAGCCTAAATTGATTCACTTGTCTCAAATCCTTGGACTGGATGCACTTGAAACATAAAGACAAGAAGATTTGGGCTATTTTAATGCTTCATCACTTAAACCCAAAAGCATATGGATCGAGTAGTGACGCAACCCATCATACCTATTTATTTAGTTTTTGGACTTTGTTTCTTTGGGCTTCCATATATTTTAGCCTAATTTTTTATTATTTAACCTAAGTATAAATATGTGTTTTTAGGTCAAAAATTTAAAAACTTTTTAGATCATAATTGTTGAAAAGCCGTCGGCTTCAATAGGGAGAAACATCATTTTTTTTTTCTTGTTACTTTTCGAACCATTTTTCACTTATCAATTGCTTTCCTAATTGTGACGTGTTGATTGTTCGTTTCTCTGGGTTTTTATTTCGATCATCGGGATTGTTTGAAACAAGTTTTCAAGAGTTGTCGTAGAAATTAAACCTTGCATATCCTTATTCTTCTTGTTTGTTGAATTCGAAAATTCCATCCGTCTTAATTTCTCAAGGTCGAAAACACATCAAAACAAAACACTCATCGAAAATTCCATCAAATCGTCATCAATCCTTCCATGGTTCGCGTTTATTTGGTATCAAAGCTGGTTTGGAGGAGAATTCTTATTCAACTCTATCAAAATTCAAGAAACCGCCGCCATCACCATCCAATTATCGTCCTATCATCAATTCAGGTGTGAATTAACTTTTGACCTAGGATTGCAATCTTTCTCTTGTTTTTATTTTAGTTAAGTTTTTAATTATTTGTTGAAAGCTTTCGGCACATAACAAAAAAAAGTTGAAAAAAAGTTCAGAAAAAAAGAAAAAAAGTCTGAAAAACGAAAGAAAATGAAAAAATCCAAAAAAGGCTGAAAAAAGAAAAAGAGTCGAAAAAAGAAATCTGACAAAAAAAGAAAAAGTCAAAAAAATATGAAAAAATCTGGAAAAAATCTAAAAAAATCAAAAGTTTTAAGATTTGCTAGCTTGTTATTGGTTATTGGTTTTGGGTTGTTTGTTACTTGTTATTTGAGCTACATTTGGGAATATTGATTTGTTAAAGCTGTGGTTCTAATTGTAACTTGAATTTCAAAGAATATTGAGTGATAAAAGGTAAGAGTGTGTGAGCTTATTTGAGGGAGTGACCAATTCTTGAGTGAAACACGTGAAGGAGTGTGTGAGGTTGTTTATCACTAGCCTTGTTTTGCAGGTATATCATTTTATTTATAATGTCCCTGGGAGGTAGTAATGATGGCAACCAAGGGGGAGATGCAACTATCGCTTTCACTTTGAGAGCCATTCAGTAACAATTTGAAAGATTCAATCTAGCCTTAAATGAGGTTAGGGGACAATTAGATGAGCTCAGACAAGGGAGACGCGAGGAATCTCAAGGTAAGCGTGCAGATGTACGTCAACAACAATCACCACCTCGTAGACAATTACCACCGTATGAGCCTGAGGAGGAGGAGTTAGATGAGGAGGAGGAGGAGGACTATGAAGAGCGCATGCTCAGGAGAGCTCGGAGAGGAGAATCCCTCAACAAGCGAGATGGAGACCTCAAATCCATCAAAAGGCAGATCTCATTATTCAAGGGGAAGAATGATGTTGAGGCATACTTGGAGTGGAAAAGGAAGGTTGATTTGGTCTTCGAGTTCCATAACTTCTCAGAGGAGAAGAAGGTAAAACTTGTTGTTGAATTTACAGATTATGCACTAATATGGTGGGATCAACTTGTGACCTCTAAGAGGAGGGATGGAGAGAGACCCATCAATACTTGGGCAGAAACGAAGGCATGCATGAGGAAGAGATTTGTGTCTTCTTACCATTATAGGGAGATGCATCAAAAGCTTCAAAGACTCACACAAGGGTCTAAGTTAGTAGAGGACTACCACAAGGAGATGGAGATTGCTATGATCCGTGCTACTATAGTGGAGGACCCCGAGGTCACCATGGCAAGGTTCTTGAGTGGATTGAATAGGGAGATAGCAAATGTGGTGGAGTTACAGCATTACTTGGAGATTG
>JANVCQ010000009.1:18912276-18929861 GCA_025531925.1 Erythroxylum plowmanianum | reverse complement strand
GTTAGGTTCTCCGACCTCTGCGTGGATACCGTTAGAGACGGTCTCCTTTGGTCGTTATGGTTTGACTTCGTTATATAGACACATGGATCCTGACTTTCGGGAAGGTCCCGGAACAAAAAATTTTTATTTTCCGCACCGTGTACATGTGATGCACACACCGGGATTTTCCTACAATAACATGGCAAGAAGTTTCATCTTCATATTGCCCAATAGTAAATGAAACAAGGCACTTCTTTGTCACCTTAATCTCATGCATTGAATCTAACCAAGTCAGCTTGTATGGAGTGTCGAGTGGCTCGATTTCAAGACCCAATTTATCAACCATTTCACTAGCTACAACATTCTCACATGCTCCACTATTTATTACAACTTCACACAACTTATTTTTTTTCAAACACCTAAAATGAAACAAAGATTTCCTCTTCCAATCTTCTTTACTTTTTTCACAATCAAGAATCTCAACAAGATAAACATTTCACCATCTAACACATTTGCATCACACATAAGAGCATTTTCTTAATCATCCAAATCTGGTTATGGCTCATCTTCAACAAAATCAACATGATACAACTCATTCTCAATTTCCTCTATCTCTTGAATGGTCATAAATTTTCTAGTTGGACACTCGGTTTGAAAATGGCCATACCCTTGACATTTGAAGCATTTTAAATAGTTTTTGGATATACTTTTGTTAGGTGGGGCAGATTGGGTGTTTCTTGGTGTGTATGGAGTGTTTTGAACATTTGAATTGGATTTAGGTGGTGGAGTGTAGGCTGGTTTAGATGGAGCAAAACTTGAGACATTATGTTGGCTTGTTTTGGATGGTGGAGTGTAATTTGATGGGGCTAAGGAATATCTAGGCATGGACTTATTTGGATGGTTGTTTTTAAGGTAAGTTTCACTTTTCAAGGCCAATCTTTTCAACTCAAAGAGAGAATCATAAGAGTAGAAATTTACCATGTCTTGGATTTCTTGTTTCAAGCCCTTGAGAAATCGTCCCACAAATGGGACAAGGCACTTCTTTGTCACCTTAATCTCATGCTTTGAATCTAACCAAGTCAGCTTGTATGGAGTGTCGAGAGGCTCAATTTCAAGACCCAATTTATCAAACATGTCACTAGCTACAACATTCTCACATGCTCCACTATTTATTACAACTTCACACAACTTATTTTTTGTCAAACACCTAGAATGAAACAAAGATTTCCTCTTCCAATCTTCTTTACTTTTTTCACAATTCAAGACTCTCAACAAGACAAGTATTTCACCATCTAACAAATTTGCATCAGAAACAAGAGAATTTTCTTCATCATCCAGATCTGGCCACGGCTCATTTTCAACAAAATCAGCATGATACAACTCATTCTCAATTTCCTTTATCTCTTGAATGGTCATAAATTTTCTAGGACACTCGGTTTGAAAATGGCCATATCCTTGACATTTTAAGCATTTTAAGTGGTTTTTGGATACACTTTTGTTAGGTAGGGCAGATTGAGTATTTCTTGGTGTGTATGGAGTGTTTTGAGCATTTGAATTGGATTTAGGTGGTGAAGTGTAGGCTGGTTTAGATGGGGCAGAACTTGAGGCATTATGTTGGCTTGTTTTGGATGGTGGAGTGTAATTTGATGGGGCTAAGGAATATCTAGGCATGGACTTATTTGGATGGTTGTTTTTAAGGTAAGTTTCACTTTTTAAGGCCAATATTTTCAACTCAAAGAAAGAATCATAAGAGTAGAAATTTACCATGTCTTGGATTTCTTATTTCAATCCCTTGAGAAATCATCCCACAAATGGAACAAGGCATTTCTTTGTCACCTTAATCTCATGCTTTGAATCTAACCAAGTCAACTTGTATGGAGTATCGAGAGGCTCGATTTCAAGACCTAATTTATCAACCATGTCATTAGCTACAACATTCTCATATGCTCCACTATTTATCACAACTTCACACAACTTATTTTTTGTCAAACACCTAGAATGAAACAAAGATTTCCTCTTCCAATCTTCTTTACTTTTTTCACAATTCAAGACTCTCAATAAGACAAGTGTTTCACCATTTAACAAATTTGCATCACAAACAAGAGAATTTTCTTCATCATCCAAATCTGGCTGTGGCTCATCTTCAACAAAATCAGCATGATACAACTCATTCTCAATTTCCCCTATCTCTTGAATGGTCATAAATTTTCTAGTAGGGCACTTGATTTGAAAATGGCCATATCCTTGACATTTGAAGCATTTTAAGTGGTTTTTGGATATGCTTTTGTTAGGTAGGGCAGATTGGGTGTTTCTTGGTGTGTAAGGAGTGTTTTGAGCCTTTGAATTGGATTTAGGTGGTGGAGTGTAGGCTAGTTTAGAAGGGGCAGAACTTGAGGCATTATGTTGGCTTGTATTGGATGGTGGAGTATAATTTGATGGGGCTAAGGAATATCTAGGCATGGACTTGTTTGGACGGTTGTTTTTAAGGTAATTTTCACTTTTCAAAGAGAATCATAAGAGTAAAACTTTACCATATCTTAGATTTCTTGTTTCAAGCCCTTAAGAAATCACCCCATAATCATTTCCTCCATCTCCTCTACTTCACACTTCATCAGGAATTCCTCAAACTCCATGGTGTATTGCTCTATGATTTTATTATCTTGCTTTAGGCTCAACATTTGATCAATCAACTTTTTCCTATAGTGTGGAGGCAAAAACACAACATCTATCTCCTCCTTCATCCGGTTCCATTGACTAATCTGTGGCCTACCTTCTCTAACTCTCTTCTTTTGTAAATTCTCCCACCAAAGGGCAACATACCCCTTTAGCCTCATAGCAACAAGCTTCAATTTCTTATCCTCACTCACTTCTCTCAATTCAAAGGCCCTCTTAATAGCATATACCCACTCAAGGTAAGCATCGACAACAATCTTACTATAGAATTCCGGTAATTTAACTTTGAAATTGAAAAACTCTTTTTGCCTTTCACCATGGATTGGGGGTGGTAAATTCCTAGGTGATGCTCTTCCCACACCATTAAAAAGCCCTCTTCCTCTTCCTCTAATAGCTCCTCTATTGGTTAGCCGTCGTCTCCAAATTCTTCGTCAATTAAATCTTATTCAATGGGATTTTGAGTCATCAAAGGGAAGTTCTATACTAAAGTCTCCAAGGCATCGTTTTTGGCTTTGAGGGCCTTCATCTCTAGCCTCATCCTCTCCAATGCAATTGCCAAGTCATGTGGATTTATGCTAGACATAGATGAATGATTTTTTTTTTCTTTTTGGGGGGGGGGGTTGGGGTTTGAATCGTTGGACATGGAAAGGGGTTGGGGAAATAAAAGGACTAGGATTTAGATTAGTTCTGATACCAAATGATGGTGTGGTGGTTGCTGTGGTGTTCAAGGGTGATAGTTGAAGTTTTGTAAAATTTGGAATTTCTCGAATATAAACAAATAGGCAAATTGTAAGGTAAATTTTGAACAAATGGCTTAGAATTTGAAGGTGATTCTTGACGCAAAATTGTAGATAAGGATGTGAGCTACAACTTTGATGAAGGAAGATTTTTAATTGGATCAATGGCTTAGAAGTTATGGTTGATTTATTTCGGATGTATCTGGAAAGGTGTGAAAATGGGTAGATTTAGATAGCAAATTCGAACACATTTTCTGGGTGATTGGTTGAAGCAGATAGGGTTAAATTATATGCCAAATTGAAGTTCGCTATGTGAACTACAATGTTGAAGAAGAAATTTTTGTGAAAAGATGAATGGATTAAAAGATATGGAATTTCTTGGCTAGGTGGTTTTTGGGAAAAGGAACAGGTTGAAATTATGGAACCAGATAATCAAACGATTTTTCTAGCTCATTTTCTGGGCTAATGACTAAATGGAATTGGGTGGACTTATATGTCAAATTGAAGTTTAGAATGTGAACTACAACATTGTGAAGGAATTTTGTCAAAGTGATGAGCAAGAAAAAAGACATGATTTTCTTGTTTTGGTCGTTCTGGGTTAGGAATCTGGGTGGATTTTTAGGAAATGATGAAAACGGGCTTATTTAATGAATTTAGCTGAAATAGAAGATTAAATGAAAGAAAAGGAATGAGCAGGTGAATAAGGAAAGATAATTGAGCATTTTTGGACTACACACAAAACCCAGTTGATAGTTTTTGGAAACTAACAAAACTCAAATAAAGATGATAACTTGCAAAAACAAATCTCTCTCACAATTTGAATTTGATAATCTGACTTTCCTTTTGAGAGATTACACACATATATATGGGGGGAAAACAAAAATGAATAGCCTGTTGGATGGCTACATGAATCGGCCTCTCAATAGGTCATAAATACACATTTAACTCTCCCAAGTAGGAAAGTTATACAACAATAATTGAAGCTAAATAAGTCCGAATTAAAACCATCATAAAACCAACATAAAAAAGAATAACTAAATGTTTATTTATCTCACAACTCAACCAAATTTGACTGGGACTTCGATTGAGCTTTTGGGCTTCAAATTAAGCTTGAAGATCTTCAAAGAGAGCGCACAAGTTGGCCTTCTCAAATGAACAAGCACCAAAATTTTGGCCCTAAAAAATTTCACATTTGTAAGTCCCAAAAGGCCCTAACAAGACCGGTAGCTTTAGGATTAGATTAACATCTTCTTCCTCAAGCTCTTCATCAATAGAATAAATGTCATCTCCATCACTTGCACTAAGAGTAACCGGAACAAGGCTCATGTTGGTAATGTCTTCATAAACTTGGCTAGATGGACCTCCATCCCTTGCGTCTACTAGTGCAGATTAAATCAGACCACTTGAAAAGATACCACACAGATCTTCATTAGAATTACTAAGCGAATTGATTAAACTAATGTCTGCACTTACCTGTGCCATTTCATACTTGCCGACACGTTGAACTTATTTATTCCCCAACTGCCCTTTCTTTCTTCAATCATACATTCATATGAGCCATTTTCTTAACTTGAAACATGTGGACACGGCATATTAACATAACCTCTGACCAACTTTTGTTGGAATTTCGAGTTTATCTTCAATGCAGAAACCATGGTAATTTTCTTTGCTGTATTTGTATTGGATGATCATGTAACTTGCTTCAAGCATCTATTTTTTTTGTACAATTGTCATCCGCTATTTCCCTTTTCTTCTGGAACTAGTCACTTACAAATGAAAATTAAGAGAGAAACAAATGGTACCATCACAAGTCTAACAAAAGGAGGAAAAAAAAAGATCTAGGAAGCCAAACAAGTTTCCCAGAAAAGCTTGTTCTTTTCCATCTCAGTCATCGGTTCACTGATAGTTGACTCAACTGAAACCCATGACTTCTGATTATAAACACTGGGTTCTTCACAAATGCTAACCTCTTCTTCAGTAGTTCCACGGTCGTTATTGTTGTACTCTTCACCTTCACATCTATTATTCAGCTGAGTCACACAAGAAGAATGATCCAAGCCGTCATAGACACAGGACTCCGCGTCATCGTCAGCAAGGTCAACAACCGTGGTCGGGCGAAGACCAACCTCATCGGAGTCGCCGGAGGCTTCGATGAGGAAGAAAGAACCGGCGTGGACCATATGATCTCTCGTTGTCGTGTCTGCTTCCTTCATTGTGTAACGAGAGTTGTAGATTTCCATGTGTGAGGAGCAATAGCGAATACCCAACAGATGCCTATTCTTCTTACATAGCTCGTGACATTAGACTTTGACTACAGGGAAGATTATATATATAGGAATAGGAGACCAACACCCACAGAATGGAGGATGTCTTGTTTGACGTGATGAACATGAGTGGCGAAGGGTTTTTCTTTGTAGGTCGGCTTCACTTTTTGAAGGCTAAAAGAATACAATACACTGAAAAAGATGGGTATGACAATACAGCCATGTCCCATCCGCCTAATCTTCTAGAAACAAAGGTGTTTGTTTTTGTTTTTTCACCCTTTTTACATGATTGTTTTGTTTCTAGAAGGAAACCTAAATTCCTAGAAGATATAGTATATAGGTTGATGTTTTGAAGTTGGTTTCCAAATATTGTCTTAATTTAGGAATACAAGCATTTCAGTACTTAAAATTAATTTTTTTAGTGTGATATATTAAAACGATATGAAGGTCAAATTTTCCTTCTTCTGGTGGACTATCTTATAAAATCTTGGTGGTTGCTTGATTAATTTCCATGTCACTTCTTCATGGAACGTTAGTTTTGACAAATCGTACAGAATTGCTTAATGAACTGCAAGTTTAGTCAAATAAAACGTGTATGAGACATAGTATTGCTCTTTTTTTCTTTTATTATAATTAATTGGATACAAGCGAGACAGTTTGCCCTATTTAATAGATTGTAGGCTATAATTTGTGATTTTAATCGCTTGTTGTACGACAATTTTAAGTGGTTAAATAATACGCAACTTTTTTTAAAAAACTTTGATCGCTTGTTTTGAGCAATATGATAATTATGGTGTTGAAATTGATCTTCTTCTTGTAAGATGTAAGCAAATTTACTTACGATAATGAACTAAAAATTGCAAAGAAATTTCCTATGTAAACGACATTGTTCAGTTCTTCCAAGACAAAGCTAAAGGTGGGCATAAACTTAACCCACGAAAGGCAGAGGGTAATTGTATGGCTGACAGCCTTGACTTCATGACCTGCACTGTAACACCATTATCATCACAGTGCAAAAAACATTATTTGGACGCCATAAATAAAGCTGTTTTGTGAGCCATTACTTGAACCATTTGTATACGGCAAGCACACCTTGTCCACTAATAAGTTAAAAACGCTTCTAGTACAGCAAGTCATTAACACCAAACAGTAACTTGTTAGATGGATTGAAGACACCAGTGGGCGTGAATTGACCCCCAAGGTTCGGATCAAATCGTCCGTGCTCATAATTCTGTATCAAATCCAAATGCATTCACACAATTCTCAATGTCCCACTTATTTGTGAGATCTCTGGATTGCGGGCGCAAGGATCACGTTCCTTAGCCTCACTCCTAAACGTACGGAACTGACAATTTTATCTGTTACAACCATGTCTAAATTTTGGTACTAAGCTAGACCGCTCTGTTCCCAGTCCATAAAAATGATACTAAGATCAGTTCAAAGTCTAGTATCCTATAAATTATTATAATGTTGTATTAGTTTTGTCTGTAGTAATTTAAAATTTATTTTGAAAAAAAGATTAGGTCAAAGTAATTATATAGAGTATTGCTTATATAACCTCTACTAAAAAAAGAAAACAGAAAACCTCCTTTTAAATTATGACATCACTAAGCTCTTTTAAAATACTAAAACCATATTTAAAAATAAATAAAATAGCAGAATAATTCTCCGTCTTTCATCCCTCGATCCACTTTCTAAACGAAAGTTCGGTCTAAGGCCGCTTTCTGATGACTGTCTGCCTTGAACTGCAGAGATGAAAAAAACAATTTATTCACGACCTGTGACCAGAAGAATTGTCACGCCACCAACTTGAACTACTCCCAATAAAGGGCGTCGTCTAAGTAATGATTATTATAAATCTAACATAAATTCCAAGATTCATATTAGTAGAAGTATCCTAATTACCTTTTGGGAATACAATTCAAAAAGCAACGCCTATACTAATAGCAAGGAATGGAAATTCAATTCCTGACTGAACGTGGCAAAGCTGAATTTATTGCCGACAAATTTAGGTATTTATTGCCGACGAATTTAGGTAAGTTAATCAACAAAAGTCAAGGTCACAGTGTAAATTGCCGACGAATTTGGGTAAGTTAATCAACAAAAGTCAAGGTCACAGTGTAAGTAGTAACCTGTAATGACACCCACGATTTAAAGAGCGAAGGGCCTGATTTCAAGCACAAGAAGGTTTAACAGTATCATTTATTGTTACCTGTTGCTGGCTTGGTCTGCAAGATCTCTTTATTAATCTTACTGCCAAAAAATGGGAATTTCGCGATGCCTAGTAATGCACAAGAGGATGTGGCTTTTTCACCAGCTTACTGACAAAATTCAAAAGCTGAACTTAAGCAATGAAGAAATATAATCATTTCATGATATAACTCAAAATGTGTAATTGCAAATTAATCATACGAATTTAATGAGGTGATATATAGAAGAAAAGCATTGTATATAGGTCTATCAAAAACAAAAAGCATTGTATATAAGTATCAAAAACATCTCTATTAAGTAAGAATAAGATTGTATACTATCAGACCTTTCTAAATTTCATGCCTCAGCGGAATTTCAATCAAATAGTGATGATGGTGATGAAATACAGAAAAAAAAAGCAATTCTGTGCTCATTTTGCTTTGTTTCAAAAATAACTGATATTAGAAGCAATGATCAAAAGACAGGCTTGCAAAGAATAACTTCTCTAACAATGCTTCCACATTAATCCCTCAAATAATCAACTCCACTCTCAATAAAGAATGTGCCAATCCAGCAAGCAGCTTTACCACTGCCTTGTATTCCTAAAAGTAGATCCGATGTTTACTGCAAGTTCTTCGGTTGACAAATTCATAATAGGTGGATCGTCCAAACGAAGTCTTTCAGACATTTAATCAACGTGTCTCATGCTTCGTAGAGCTTTACCCGTGGCCTAGATATCAGGAAGGATAGTAACTCAGAATGCAATAATATAGGTCTCTCAAGCATCTACAAGCTCTGACATCCTCGTTTCCAGAATTTCTTAGGCATGCATCTACAAGTAAAATCTAAAACAAATCCAGCAGAATAGATTAAGCATGTGAAATTAATTGACAACTTAGCAGTTGGCAGTAGAAAATTAACAATTATACTTGAAAAGAGAAGAGGCGGAAAATTACCTGTAGAAGTCGATTACCTGCCATCAGTTAAGTAATTCACAAATTTCTTCACACGTTAGTAGAAAGGCAAAATCTAGTTCAAAAGCACTACATATTACTATTAACAGCTCAAAGGATAAAAGTAATACCAAAGCTCATCCTGAAGTAGTGTGCAATCGATTTGGTTTATAGAATAAATTTTAATGAGGAAAAGAAAATATAAAAACATAAGAACTTGAATGGGACTAAGCAAATTCTCAGAGAATTTCACTGGCTATGTAATGAATGATAAAGAAGTTAATCTAAATATAGTCACCCTCAAAGAATAAGAAGATGATAAAAACAAAAAATGAACCCTACATCACATTATATTACGAACAAGCAAACAACACCTGAGGAGCAGAAACCATAGAAAATGCTTACAAAATTGTGCAGTAGTAACAGAATGCAACCAAGGAATTGTATGATTAAACCATGGGAGATTGGTTTTGATTGAGCTGTTTAAACTTTTTACAAATCACTTTAGCATCATGCTCATTAAAACATAATAAAATATTGCTATTAACTATTGCCTTTTCCTGCAACAGCCATTAAGCACTCATTATGTTTCACTTCAAGACAAAATTGAGAAGGATTTCATACTTAAGATTATTCTCACGAAAAAATTGAGGCTTTCATACATTATATACTACAGACAGCTCAAACAAGATCATGACCTCACCTCCAGAAATAATTTAGGAGGGTATGACAATAGTCATGGTGTATTTTTATTAATAAGATTAAATAATAATGAGATTTTGTCCACCGGTAAACTTGGTATTGACAAAACAACAGCAAACTTAAATAAATTATCTTTGGATTTCTTAAACTATATAAATGACACATTGTTTTGTGAACTTGCCTCAAAGATCACAATAAACACAATATATTCTCCTTGGAGCAAAATCTATCTATAGAAAGGGGCACTCTGTCCTGAGGTACTAACTTCAGTTGTCTCCTCAGTTACTTATCACAGATTTAATTCCTCAAAGTAGCAAGCTAGTCCAACATCAAGCTCCATCAAACTCAAAAAATGTACAATACTTTCAAACTTCTTTTCCGTTTTTTGTAGCCATTGCATCCCAATAGATAATTCAATATGAAGTAGAAAAGGTATTCATATAGCAAGTAATTTGATAGGATCTTACCCCTTTGGATAATCATATTAAAAAGCGTTGTAACCAAGGAAGTTCAAAAGATCGGAATATGTAAGAATTTGCACAAATGCACTTGTTATGTGCAGTTGATCCGCAGACACCATCCTAAATAAGTAAAACCTCTGCTTATCAGACTGTTTCAATAAGGGAGGTTATCTCTGCTCTCAGTGGTACAGGAAACATACCTTTAATCATGAAGACTTTCCTTTCAGCAACGAATTGTGTCACTGAAAATCTGAAGGGTGCACTCTTGAACTCTGGGAATGACTGGAAAAGAGAAACAAATAAAAAACGTTAAGTGAATACGGAGTGTCCTAAAATCATTTATTTTTTTCAACAATAAGGCGTACTAAAAACTAAATACAAATTACAATATCAACAACATTTGACAACAATTCAACCAACGCCATATTGAGTCCAAAATCTGAAATATATTAGAATATAAGAGAAAAAAAGGTGCAGGACCTGAATTTTGCTGAATGCTGAGACCTGTCAACATATAAAATGGAAAAGCTGTCAATATATCTCAGATTTTGAATAAACGGCAAACTGCATGCAGTCACTAATTAACATTTATTGTCATGGTAGAATGAGAACAATAAGATGTTCTACAGGAAACAAGAAGATAAATCCTTGATTCTTCCAGAGTGTCTTCCACAAACCACGGATAACTCTAAATGATATAAATAAAGGAAAAAAAAAAGAAATAATCTTGAGAAAGAAAAGATAAAAATTATATCCAATTAAGAGTGATAGAATCATGAATAAAATTTCAATTGATGTTTCCACAACATATTGGCACAAGTTATTGAGGGAAAAATCAATAAATTAATAATTAATATCTAATGAACTTCCATGGTACAAGTTACAAATCGTATCGGTGCAGAATGCACCATGAAGTACAAGTTTTGGAATTCCAATCCCACTAAGCAATTAGGTGGATGGAGTAATGATCATTGTCGTGTTATCGATTCAGCCAAAATGCTGATGCTGCATTCACTCCCATTGTCCAAGCACATGACAACGCATCACAGAGTTCTGCTTGCTTCCATGACTCAATTCCTGATCAATAAGGTTTACTCTGTTTGTTGTCTCTTTTCAGCTGAACTTTCAGTTTCTTACCTCCTAATTGATATCCATTCATTACACCGATTGCAGTTTGAGCTGCTGCAGGTGAGTCATAACTAACAAAACCTGCAAAAAAAAGCATGTTAAAAGAATCCAACATCCAAGTTTAGATTAGAATCAAGAATGAAAGTGGTAATACCAAAACATTTGCTAACACCAGTTGCTTTATCAACAAAGACCTTGGCACTCAAGACTTTTCCAAATGCTTGAAAAGCATTGGAAAGCTCTTGATCACCAAATTCTTGAGGTATGTGATATATGAATAAATTAGCCCCTGGTGGACCTAAATCAAAGAACATGTAACATTTAGCAGGATATACCAACAGTAAGAATAAAATAAGAAGCCAAATCTGGGATATGCATATGGAAAACAAACCTTCAATCTGGCCAGCAGAACTAGTACCTGCACCTGATGATGCTGCAGGACTAACGCTTGCAACTGCAGGTGGTGCTGAACTAGGTGAGGAACTCAAAGAATGATGGGCCATAATTCTTCCAGGATATGTCACGGGATATTGAAGACCTGCCACATTAGGATAAGCAGATCCCACATAACTTGCAGAAGGCACAGCATAGTTTCTAGGTGCCATAGTTTGAACTAGGTCACGTCTCATTGCACCACGCACAGAATTTCCTTGATTTATGGGAGGAATCATACCATGAAAAGTGGGTTGATGGAAAGCAGGTTGATTCTGCATAGCTGGCAGCCGGTATGGCATGAGGCCATAAGTTCCAGGAGCCTACAACAGTATGATCACCAGAATCATCGCATTTAATACAGAATGGATAGATATACTTGGGAAGAAAACATGAAATTACAATTAAGAAACAAGAACTCCTGGGGTGACTCATATTTCAAAGATATGCTACCTTTGCACAAATTGAAACACTTTCTGAAAACATTTAGAAATAAACTACTGACCTGGTATCCATAGCCATTGTATGGAGGTACATAAGGCATGGCACCGAATAATGACGGATGTGTGTCGTTATTTGGCAAAGTGGATGCTTGAGATTGTGCTTTCTGAGCTCTACGAGCTTGCCTTTCCTTTTCCGTATCTGCCCATTTGACAACCAAAGGAACACTTGAACCCTAGTAAAGTGAAACATACCAATCAGAGTACGCATTGATAGAAAAAATCACTGACAGTGCCCAGCCCTTCAATAAAAAATCCATGAAGTTAAAAAGGAAAAAAGAAAGGTCAAGTTCTAAAACCAATTGAAACAGAAATAAAAATGCAATACTTCTGCATGCTTCACACAATTGATCCAAACGATATATTTTTTGCTTTTCTCATTGCAGAGAAGCAATTCAAAAAAAAAAGGAGTAGCTACAGTCAAAATACTGTTAGCATGGACTATTGAAGAAATTTGGTATACTAACTAGTGTTGGATTGAAGTTGGTTCCCGACAAGAAAATTTATTGGTTTAGCTTGAGAAGCTTCTATTTCTGCGGACATGTAAAACTCCCGGTAATATGGATCTTACTTACTATCAGTGCTTTTCAGAGAAGCGTGACCACAGTCAAAATATTGTATTTCGATCATAAGTTCCTTCTCCATCTGATTAAAGTTAGCATGGACTATTGAAGAAATTTGGTATATTAACTAGTGCTAGATTGAAGAAGAAAATTTATTGGTTTAGCTTGAGAAGCCTCTATTTCTGCAGACATGTAAAACTCCCTGTAATATGAATCTTACTTATTATCAGTGCTCATTATCAAATTAGACAAAAACTGCCGTTCACCTAAGATATATTGCTGATACAGAAACATGACAAACTTTTAAATACAAGAATGCAATTATACAAGAAAGTAAACATCTGACAAAAATGAACAGTTAATCTACATCTACAGGAACAGATCCTAGAAAATAAGCTTCCAAACATAAAAGAATTAATAAGAATTCTTCTTTTGCAAAGCAAGCATTTTAAAGCACAAACCTCCATTTTATGCTTTCCGTTGGTGGCATCAATTGCATCAATGGCTTGCTCTTTTGTTTCATACTTCAGAAAGGCACAGCCTGCAAATTAATTATGAAATATCAAAATCACCATTTCATTCCTTCACAAGTTAAGGACCAATAAAGAAAATAAGCACCTTTGCTCGTATGTTGAGATCCCCTTAGAATCTGTAGATCTCTTATAGTTCCATATTTAGAGAATAAGTCTGATACTTCAGCTTCTGAAACATTTTTTGGAAGCATACCAACAAAGATTTTGTGTTCTGTATTGAAAGGAAAGTAAAGAATCATTTAACAGAGACATAAGCATATTATGGTAAGTTACTCAAAAGTCAAAACAAATTAGAAGACCAGAATGATGAAAGGAATTGGATACAGCAAAATAACAGACAGTTGGGAATCATGTCAAGAAATTATATCACACCTAGCCTTTCCAACTCGCCATCTGCATACTTCACTTGCAACGGACTAGACGCCTGAAGTTGAAAACACAACAGGAAGCACTTCAGTTAGAGATACAACGACAAGAATGCATCAAAGTCTAATAAATAAGAAGTAAATACATACAAATAGATGGAATTGATCTTGAGGAAAAAAGTTATGTGTTGTCATGTCCAGTATACTACCACCTAGATGATTGATTTAGTGGTAGAGGTGGCATAATGTCAATCCAGAGAGATTTCGTTGAGAAAAATTAGCTACGGAATAAAATTAATTAAAAGTATGCAAGGGTCAAGCCTTAGAAGCACAACAATAAATTGAATAAGGGTTTATCTCTCATAAGTGGTTAGAATATCATTCAATTTGATCATGGTTTTCAAAGTTAGAGGGACTATGTAGTATCAATACTTAACCATAGTATCTTTTTTACCCACCAGAGAGTTAGGAATGGCAAATCATAGTATCTTTTTCATAACAATTTTACCCTATACTCTAGAGTCTTGAAATTACAACAGACAAATGAAATGAATATTCAACTTCATTTGTTATCCCGTATAAGGCCCAGTGAATAACGTTTGCCATATGGCTCAGAATGATCACCAGGTCTTTGTATTTTCAAGAAACAAACCGATCTCGTTTAAAATCATCTCGATAGAAGTAAGGATACTCCATTTTCTCCACACAAGTAATGCGCTCACCACCCCTTTTCCTACTGCCATCACACACTCTAACAGGCTCCACCTTATTTCAAGAACTTTTCACATGTCATATATGTCACAGCATCAAATCCAAACTCGGTCTCACATAATCCAAAATTGCATTACACTAGCTTACGATATTGTACAACCGATTAGCTTCTAAAATCACCAGGGATCACCTCGATAATGAAGTCTACCAAGTTGATACTTGTTCATTGCATCTTTTAACTTCCATCTAAATCAAACATGTTGCCATTTGCAATCATTAGGGATAGTGCTATAAATATCCACTAATAGAATGTCGAGATCAGTAAGGACACACTACAAATGGCAACATTTGACCAGCATAAATCAAAAAGAAGAACAAGTAGAGATCACAAAACGCACTAACCCCAGGCAACGTTCTCTTATTATGACAAGCATTGACCGCCTTATCCGCTTCCAGCCTCGACGGACATATTACAAAACAACAACCTAATGTCAAAACCATACAAATTAGGGATTCAAGCACCATAAAACTCTCGACTCAAACGGCTTCATGACTCCGAATCATGCAGAAAGAAAAAAAAATCGTTAACGAGAAAGATTTGAAGAATGTGCGTAGAAAAGAAACCTCTAGAGGCGCGCGTGGCCTTGTCCTTGATGATGTTGACCTCGTCGACCAAGGCAAACTCTTTGAACATTGCGAGAAGCTCGGCTTCTGTCATGTGCCTCGGCACTTGACCTACAAACAGCTTCACGCTCTCTTCGCTTGATTTCTTCTCCTTTTTAGCCTCCGCCATCAATGCTTATAAACACACACGCAGATATACACACTCTCTGCGTCTGCGTCTCTGGTTCTTTCTTCTCCCTCTAGAATGCTTTGTTTTCTCTCTCTTAGGAATTTCCTCTTTTTTTGTTTGTTTGGATTTTCTTTTAATTTTCTTTTCACTTTCAGAGTCGTCGCTGCGAAATTGGGGCTTTTCTGATGACTAAGACCAAGTTGGATTTTCGATATAGTATATTGTAATTAAATGCTGTTTAATTGGCGTCGATCTTTACTCAATTTACGATAGGGCCCTGCAATTCACTCAACAGTTTGTCCATGAAACTGACTACGATGCCCTTCTTGCCTCTCTCTCCTCCGTTTGTTGTTGTCCAAGTCGTTTTGATTAGTTCTTGTCCAGTTGTCCTGTGCCACTGCCAACTATACTTCAAACACACCAAAAGAAGGAACTTCAATTAAATGCTAATTATACTATTAACATCTCTTTAATTAGTTCTAATCATCATATATGATCTAGTGACAGGGAGCTTAAACTTTAATTATATATTTGAAATCGGGGTCAATTAATTGTATTTAATTTTTATCCCATATATTTAGAATTTATCACTTATCTACAATATAATTATCAAATAAATTCATCTAAAATAAGGTTATTATTCAATAATTCATAACATTAATAGGTAAATGATAAGACTAAAGGACATGTACAAATTAAGACCACAAAATATAATTTAAATTGTTTTATTATATAAATTTTGTTTCATGTAAAGAAAACATTAAAGCGATTCGACATGATTAATCGGTAGTGTCTCTTAATAAGGCTAATAAGAGGGTGAATCTTGAAACAACCGATAAAATTGTTTCTTTGTAACAATAAAATTATATATTCAAATCATAAAAAATAACTTTTTTTATAAAAATACAAAATAAAAATTGCATATATTATAACCTTCTAAAGCTTTTTAATACCTTAATAAGGCTAATAATGGCATCTCCTTGGGATGAATTTGCCTTCAATAAATTCAAAATTTAAGCCAATTGTACCAGGAGAATGACACGTCCCCACCTTAGGTTTATTATAGCTACTCTTTCCCCTTCGCGAGAAAAGGACACACCAATCCTGAATCCTCCTCTTATCCGGCATTTCTAAAACTCTCTTCTCGGCAACATCAAACATCAAACATCAATGTCTTTATTTTGTCGGATAGATTAGAGCTACAAATACAATCTTCCCGATTTCCAGGATAAAGTTGATCATCCAAATTTAGGAGTAGTGTGACAAGCATGTGCCCGACTGTCCCCAGACGAGGTATAGTGCCAATGAGACAAATGCCACTGACATCGGCATGTGTGACTCTCCATTGTCTCTATTCCACAAGAAATACTTAAATCATACTTATGCTTATTGCTCACTGTTACTGTTATAGTCAAAACCTACGCGAGTAAGGTCGTTATCCAACACATGGTGGAGAGAGTTGGTTGGGGTCTACTGTCGTTTTGCGGGAGAAAACGTAGGATGTCCGTTATTAGTATTTTTGGAAGAGAAGAAGGGTAAGACCGTCAAAGGCGAGAGAAATGGCACAATGGTAGTTTAGCCTGAGAAGCAAGGCCTAAAGATAAGTGCGCCAGACTGTCCCGCCAAACCATGAGATGTGAGTGTGACCTTGGAAAACATATAACACAAACTGACTCGCTCTTTCAAACTTGTTGGATATTACTCACACTTCTCATGTTCTTGACTTGTTTTTATCTGTTTCAAGTTGTATGGTGGTGCGCATTTACCGGAATGGAAGAAGAAATTCTGTCCTGAATCAGAATGGATCAAAAAGGCAGTAGATGATCGAGCAGGCACAGTAAATATTAGAGTTGGGAAAAAGATTAACAGACAAAATTCATTTTAATCAAAATTTAAATTTAAATTTGGGAATTCAATCCCAATTAATTAAACCCATTTTAGATTGAGATTCCTTAATAAAGTTCTTTATTTGGTTAAATTATTACAACAAAATGTTTATAACTTAGAAACTATATGGAATCTACCAATTAAATAAAAAATACATTACATAATTGTAACATCCCGTTACCTGCAAAGAGGCTAGAATAGTAAATAAGAGTGTTCAATGAGAGTTACTCATGCATAAAATGACATATACACACACTTGAATAGTGAAATTGTTGCACATAAAAATAACTGTACATGCACTCATGAATAATTTCGGATATAATTGGACTAAGTTGTGATTTTTGAGAATTTTGATTTTAATTTGTATTGAAAATTTTATTGATTAGTGGAATTATGATATTTTGAATTTTGGTGAATTTTGGTGAATTTCGAAAATTAAAGAGTATTTTGGAAAATAGGAAAAGGAATCAAAATGATATTGGAGATACTTGGATTGTAAATATGAGAATTAAGGGAATTAGTTCAAAAGAAACTTAGTTAGAATTAGATCTTAGGAGAAGTGACAAATGTAAAGTTGCCTTTATTATTTGTCAGAAGTAAGTTTGAGTTATCCGAGAGTTAAAAAGGGATCTGTTCCTTTCCTAAGTTCTTTCCTTGTTATCATCTTCTCCGAATTTCTTCCCATACACAAAGTTTTCCATCAAACTCCTTATG
>JANVCQ010000009.1:18885179-18897807 GCA_025531925.1 Erythroxylum plowmanianum | reverse complement strand
TCTCTTCTTAAAATGCAAAAAAACACTTCTTCTTCCAATTATGCCCTTAATAATCGAGAAACGTCCCATTTGCCCTTCCATTTATGCCTTATGTCTTTTATGCTTAAGTGTCTTGCCAAAAATATCCTTAAACATTCTGACATAACACTTTCTTCTAGAAAAATGTTTCCTATTGTCTTAAGTTTCTAATGATACCAAAATAAATCCATTAGTTTCAGAACTCTAATATTATTGCCCTAAACAGTTTCGGATTGTTGTTAGACCGAACCAGTACACTATACCCAACTTCCATTCAGAATTTGAAAGTTTTAGAGACTGAATTAAATTTTGATATCTTCATATAATTTGTAGATCCATGTCTCTATTTTATTTTGAAATAAGAATCATCTTATTCAGAGCTCTACTGATCTAGAAATCATCAAAATATTGAAGCATGTTCAGTAAAAAAAATCCAATTCTTACTCTTCGAATCGATACCCTTACTTTGATTCAATTCATCTTTTTCAAATCAATACCAAATGATATAAAAATATATGGAGGGACAAAAAAATGTGTTAAGAAACCATTGGTTCAATAATCACTTCATTTGGAGTTCGGAGAACAAAGTTATGACTGAAAGAATCAAACATGATTTTACCCCCAATCATATTGAATCTGTCTCGGGACAAATGGAATAACTCTCTCTAAAGATTTCGGATTAAGATCATATTAGGATCATTTCAAAGAGGACCTTGAGATCTACAACTTTCAAGAAGACCTTGAGGTTAGATTTTATCATCTCTAGGGTCAAAAATGGACAAGACAATAGGATCAGACGAAACTAAAGGAAAAAGCAGACGAATGGAAAAAAGCAGACAAATTAGGAAAATTGCTATAACTTTCCCTGCAGATATTAAGATCTACAACTTTCATGAAGATCTAAAAGATAGATGCTATCATCTGAAGGGTAAAAAATGGAGCAGATGATAGGTATAGACAAAACCAAATCAAAAAGCAGATGAATGGGAAAAAATAGATAAATCAGGAAAATTGCTATAACTTTCCCTAAAGATATCATATTAAGACGTTATTTAGAAGGTTGGAAAGAGGACTTCAAGATCTACAACTTTAATAAAGACCTCAAAGACAAATTCTATCTTTTAAAGAGTCAAAAATGGAGCAGATGATAGGTACAGATGATAGTGTACAAAAGGTCAAACATAGAAGAAGCAGAAAGTCAAACATAAATGATATGATGTCGTCACCGACGATACATTTTACAGACGATATGATGTTATCATAGACGATATGACGTCATCACAGATGATACATTTTACAGACGATATGACGTCATCATAGACGATATGACATCATCACAGATGATACATTTTATACTTCTAAACATCTCTACTTAAAAGGATCATAACTTTTGACTCTAATGTCCAAAATTCTTATGCTATATACCGTGGGAAAAAGAGAAAGATGATCTACACCTTTCTAGAAGACATCTTTCTATAATTTAGCCTAGATCAATCCAGAATTTTCCTCGAATTTTGAACACAAATTTTACATTCATCCATCAATATACTGCACCCAGTTCTCAACTTCATGACAAATTTTGAGATTCTCAAAGACATAATTTAAATTTAATGTCTTCATGAGAAATGTATCCATATGTCTTTGGTTTAATGCAAATTATTGATCATCTCATTTAAATAACTAGAGAAAAAGTTATGGCTAAAATGCTCTAGATCAACCACCCATTTTGTTTTACAATCTTTCCTTAAAACAACTCATACCAAGATCACCTTTTCTACTTCATTTACTTCTCATTCTCAACTCCATTTCAAGTCAATATCATCCATAGGAAAATATAGTCCATAATTAATCATGAACACTAATAATAGAACACACACACACACACACACACACACACACACACACACACACACACACACACACATCCTTCATCAACTTAGTACACATATTCAACTTCATTTTTTTGCTTTCATTGAACTTCTAACTTTCACCTTAATTCTTCCCATTTCAAAATCTCTTATCCACCAGAAACACCAAAGCAAAACATGGACCTATCCACATTTCTCATTCACTACTTTACTCTTGCCTATCATTTCTTGGTTCAAGAATTTTCATCATTTGTTCTTTACTCATGACTAATTACCAAAATTTCTCATTTACCAGTTCTAATCTGCTAATAAAAGCTTGGGGTCCAACAATTCTCCCCCTTTAAAGAATTTTGTCCTCGAAATTCTTACCTGAATGATCAACAGGTGGAGGAAACCCTGTCTTATGTTTTCCTCAACCTCCCTAGTAGCTTCTTCACTTGAATAATTTCTTCCAAATGATCATAGTCAAAAAGACTCACTCGGTCTTTCAATCACTTATTTAATTATTTACTTTCTTAACGAGTTCGTCATTATGTTCTAGATTACTCATGCTTTTCCCACTTCCTATGTCGATAACACCAATACCAAGTTATATTGATATCTTTTAACACACTCACATATATCACATTACGAACTGAAGACATCTTTGTTGGTAATACTAACTCATAAGTCAATGGTTTGATTGTCAATATCTTTATTCGAACCAATACAATTCAAGCTTAGTTGATTCTTTATCCTAACTTGAGCACATTTTGCACTCAATTTAAGCACACTTTGAAAAGGTGATACTCTTAGAAACATTTCATCTTTTGCTTCTACCTCCTTCGCCATCAAACACTATCTCAGTGTATTCCTACTAGGATGTATGTTATAGGTTGTTATTTATGCCCCTTTAAGAATCTCTTTGTTCAATCGTCTTTATTGGTACGTATACTTCTTATTTCAATCACAATGCATCATTCTTCCTATTTGAACCTAAAATTCAAATCTATTTTCAATCTCTTAATCATATTCACAATTTCTGAATCCTCAAATTGGGCTTGATTAATCCTTCCATGTGATTCTGATCTCCAATTCCATAGCAATTAGTACTTTGATTTGCCTAACATTCAACTTCACATTCTATGCTTCTTTTTGCACTATATTTGATAACCTCAATATCGAATTTATGCTTAATGTACCAGATATAACACTAACTTTACTTGGAAATACTCATTTGTACCATCATAGTCTTTTAGTACTTCTATCTATTGTCTCAGTCTCGTATTTAATTTTCCTCAACTCAATAATTTCCTCAAACTTTTATGATCTGTACAAGTATATATATATCCAAGAGGTTCCTATACATATACTGCCTCCAAACTTTCAAAGCAATCACTACTATAGTAGCTCTAAATCATGTATCGAATAATCAACTCATAAGACTTTAGTTGTCTCTATACATATGAAATCACTTTACCCTACTGCGTTGGATTTTATTAAAATCTCTTATATAACACTATAGAACCTCCAAATCCATACGATATAATTAATATCAGTATAAATCCTCAAAATTTTCTTTACCTTCATTACTTATATGCTTTACACATTTTTCTTCAAGTATTCTACTATTCTTCTCAACTTTTTGAAGACATTTAATATATCATCAAATCTTGCTTGGATCGCTTAAATCTTCAATACCATAGTACTATTGGGGTAATTGATAACTCAAACAATTATTATCACACTCCATATGCCCCATTAGTCCTCGTAATTTCTTAAATAACTAATTCCTTGATGAGATAGCATTATCTCGCGTTATTTTCAATTTCCCAATTGACTCACTTTTCTTAAATGATCTTCTCCATAACAGTTACCTTTTCGGCATAATCACCTATATCATACTTCCATCGTGTTACTCTGATTCATCTCATGATTTTAACAATAGGAATCATAGATTATTTCCTACACCATATCCAAATATAGATCTCATATGTACTCAATCACATTAGTCACTAATGTAACCACATTATTAGCTGGGTGCTCCTAATAACTAATCGACAAAATCTTGAGTACTTCTACATATATAAGTATCAATCGTTTCACTTTCCATAAGTACGCTCTTAATCAATTTAGAAGCATAAATGTATGACCATCTTAACATTCTGATATCGAATTCACTAACACAACCTTCTATCAGATCATAACTCTTATCACACCAATTAAACAATCATTTTCAATTCCTAGTTCAAACTTTGAATTCCTCTTTACTTGTACTCCCTTAATCTTGTCATTTCAACCTATGTCTCTATTTTTTTTCAGTCGATTCATGAAAACCTTTTCACATCCATATCAATTCAAGTACATATCCATAACAAAATTTTGTCACCATACTCACTAACATAATATTTCTTATTTCTAAATATCCACAAACTTTCCTCATTTTACACTTTAATCAAACACCCTTTCTCTCATTGTTTCTACTAATCCAAACTCTTAAGGGAAGTTCATACATATGACTCATGTGGTTGTAATTACCGGGATTCTATACTCATCAATACCCTTCTTTAATGGTGATAAATCAGGTGCAGCAAATCCTTCCAAAACTCCTCGTGTTCTTTTACGAGGTGGCATTTTACTCCTTTGATAAGACACCATCTTTTAGCTTATTTTCATTCTAATCTTATTTCCTACATGTATGCATGATATGCATGTCACTTAATGCAACACGTCAACTCACAATACATCAATTAATTACATAGCCTACCAATTCATAACACTATACATTCTGAGCCTAGGAAAAACCTAAGCTCTGATACCAAACAATGCTGGACCCTGCTTTCGGAGCCCAACATTCGGAGACATTTAATGTGAGCTAACACCTTATCCTATAGAGCTATTTCCATGAATAAGTTAGAGCCAGTAAACGCTTGAATCTCATCTGTAAATTTTCATAAACAATTAATACATATGCGAAAAAAAAATCGATAATCAAATTGGCCCGATTTATTTAAAACCATTTCAGTCACAAAGATGCAAACATTATTGAACACTTCAGAGTTTCAGAAATCACTTGGGCTCATTACAAAACACAATGCTTGTTTTCATAATATCTTACATTTCAAAAACCACCCCTTTGCCTTAATACTAATACAAAATACAAAATACAAAATACACATGATACAATTGAATGATTATGCTTAAAATGATTCTAAAATACAGAAAGTTCCTGAACTAACTTAATTACAAAAGTCTCTAACTATCTTAGAGTTCTGATGTCTTGCAAGGATTGCTATTCGTCTCTGTCTGCACCTGAGGAGGGAATAGTGGGGTGAGCTACACAGCTCAGTGGCTAATATATTTATAGCCATTGGCAACGAGTCATACAATTCAGGCACACACACACACACACACACATATATATAATACCAAAATATGCATATGTATATATATCCCATTTAATTTAGCAATTCTATCATCCACACTTCAAGCATAAAACTTTCATAATTTGAATGTCATCACATAGAACATATCATGAAGACTCATCCATCAAATCATAACACTCAAATATGCATCATACTTGACAGTTCAATTATGTAATACACAAACAATTGGCTCGAGGGTTCCATGGAAACAGAATGGAGAAACTAAAGTTTACCCCATGAACAAAATGAGTCCAATTTCAGAACTCATATGTCATAAATGGACAGCCGGGAGAAGGCTCTTATGAAGGTAAACGTGACGAACAGAATGGTTCCACTCTCCCCTAAACAAAAGTACATAATCATGCTCAAATCATTTTATCAAATCATACTTTTCATGCTCTTTCCTTTCTTTTTATTTATACAAAATGCCATGACAAATATTAAGGCATAACATGATCAAAATCACTTTTCAATTATATCAAAATGTCATACTTCTTTCAATGCATAACATAAAACACATCATAGTAATTCACAATTTAGCAATTCTAGCATATACAGACACATAGGCAAAAGGCCCAAGTCAAAGTTGTCTTTCCCCTTGCTTTTAGGTAGGATTCTCTTAGTTCCCTAAAACAAACCAAGTCTCATTTAATAGGAATCCAATTGAAAATCCCACAATGCAAAATTCACTAAAAATGGTTCTAGAATACTTAAGCCCAAGCATTTTCTAGACTTCATGAACTAAAATCCTTCCAAAAATCCAAAAATCCAAAATGGTCTTACCTTTATTCTTAACCAAATGAAGAGATCTTTAGCTCAAAGAGAAGCTCTTCCCTTTTCCTTTTTCCTTTCTTGAACAGCTCCAAAATCTCTTTCGAAGGTTAACACAATTGAAACCCTAACTTGTTTTTCTCTTCTTTCTCTCCTTCTCTTCTTCTCTTCATAACACTCTCTCTTTTGCTCTTCATTTTTTGTTCTTCTCTCTTCTTAAAATGCAAAACGACACTTCTTCTTCCAATTATGCCCTTAATAATCAAGAAATGTCCCATTTGCCCTTCCATTTATGCCTTCTATCTTTTATGCTTAAATGTCTTGCCAAAAGTACCCTTAAACATTCTGACATGACACTTTCTTCTAGAAAAATGTTTTCCATTGTCTTAAGTTTTTAATGACACCAAAATATATCCATTTGGTTCAGAACTCTAAAAATATTGCGCCAAACATTTTTGAACTGTTGTTAGACTGAACCAGTACACTATACCCAACTTCCATCCAGAATTTGAAAGTTTTAAAGACTAAATTAAATTTTGATATCTGCATATCATTTGTAGCTCCATGTCTCTATTTCATTTCAAAATAAGAATCATCTTATTCGGAGCTCTACCAATCCAGAAATCATCAAAATATTGAAGCATGTTCAGTAAAAAAAAATCCAATTCATACTCTTCCAATCGATACCCTTACTTTGATTCAATTAATCTTTTTCAAATCAATACCAAATGCTATCAAAATTTATGGAGGGACAGAGAAATGTGATAAGAAACTATTGGTTCAAGAATCACGTCATTTAGAGGTCATAAAACAAAGTTATGGCTGAAATAATCAAACATGATTTTTCCCTCAATGATATTGAACCTATCTTAGGACAAATAGCATAACTCTCTCTACAGATTTTGGATTAAGATCATATTAGGATGATTTAAAAGAGGAACTTAAGATATACAACTATCAAGAATGATCATATTAGGACGATTTAAAAGAGGAACTTGAGATATACAACTATCAAGAAGACCTAGAGGTCAGATTTTATCATCTCTAGGGTCAAAAATGGACCAGACAATAGGATCAGACAAAATCAAAGGAAAAAGAAGACGAATGGGAAAAAGAAGATGAATCGTGAGAATTGCTATAACTTTCTCTATAAAAATTAGATTGAGGCTTTCTTTATATGGTTTGAAAGAAAACTTAAAGATATACAATATTCATGAAGACCTAAAAGATAGATTCTATCGTCTAAAGGGTCAAAAATGGAGTAGACTATAGGTACAGACGAAACCAAATCAAAAAACAGACGAATGGGAAAAAGCAGACAAATCAGAAAATTTCTATAACTTTTTCTAAAGTTATTATATTGAGACGTTATTTATATGGTTTGAAAGAAGACTTCAAGATCTACAACTTTCATGAAGATCATAAAGACAGATTCTATCGTCTAAAGGGTCAAAAAGGGAGCAACCTATAGGTATAGACGAAACCAAATCAAAAAGTAGAAAAATGGAAAAAAGCAGACAAATCAGGAAAATTGCTATAACTTTCTCTACAGATATCATATTAAGGCATTCTTTAAATGGTTTGAAAGAGGACTTCAATATTTACAACTTTTATGAAGACTCAAAGATAAATTCTATCGTCTAAAGGGTCAAAAATGGAGAAGACAATAGGTATAAATGATAGTGTATAGAAGGTCAAATATAGAAAAAGCAGAAAGTCAAACATAGACGATATGACATCATCACAGATGATACATTTTACAGATTATATGACTTCATCATAGACAATATGATGTCATCACAGATGATATATTTTACAGACGATATAATGTCATCATAGACTATATGATGTCATCACAGACGATACATTTTATACTCCTAAACATCTCCACTTAAAAGGATCATAACTTTTGACTCCAATGTCCAAAATTCTCATGCTATGTACCATGGGAAAGATAGAAAGATAATCTACAACTTTTTAGAAGATATCTTTCTATAATTCAACTTAGATCAATCCAAAATTTGTCAAATTCAAAACACAAATTTTACATTCATCCACCAATGTACTGCACCCAGTTCTCAACTTCATGAGAAATTTTGAGATTCTCAAAGAAATAATTTAAATTAAATGTCTTCATGAGAAATGTAGCCATATGTCTCTAGTTTAATTCAAATCAATAATAATCTCTTTTAGATAACCAAAGAAAAAGTTATGGCTAAAAGATTGAAACAAACTTAGTGAACATTTTCCGGATCAACCACCCATTTTGTTTCACAATCTTTCCTTAACACAACTCATACCAAGATCACCTTTTCTACTTCATTTACTCCTCATTCTCAACTCCATTTCAAATCAATATCATCCATAAGAAAATATAGTCCATGATTAATCATGAACGCTAATAACAGAACAAACACACACACACACACACACAGACACACACACACACACATATATATATATCCTTCATCAACTTAGTACGCATATTCAACTTCATTTTTTTACTTTCATTGAACTTCTAACTTTCACCTTAATTCTTCCCATTTCAAAATCTCTTATCCACTAAAAACATCAAAGCAAAACATGGACCTATCCACATTTCTCATTCACTACTTTATTCTTGCCTATCATTTTTTGGTTTAAGAATTTTCATCATTTGTTCTTTACTTATGACTAATCACCAAAATTTTTCATTTTCCAGTTCTAATCTTCTAATAAAAGTTCGGAGTCTAACACATCTCTCTTAGTGGGTACTGGTACATTCATAACTGAGCCAAAGGCTCTTATTACAGTCTAAGCTTTAAGCTCTTTGTACTGGCGACTCCGGTCACACTGACTTTATCTTTCATGCATTCATGTAATGGAATGCTTCACATTAACGCATTCTCAATCAATCATATGATTTCATATTCACACTCAGAACACATTTATCATCGGACTTTGTTCAGCATTCAACAAAATTGTTGAGCAACACTTATTTCTTCATATTCATATACAAGAAACACTTTAATTGTCACATTCATGCATCAAAACCTCAGACATTCAATGTCCGGAATCAAACAATCAAATCACATTCAAAAGATAATTCGAAACAGAATTTAAGAAAACAAATAATTAAATGAGACCATCTAGGTTACTCACATTACACCCCAGATTAGCATTAGCTTTTATGATCCAGAAATGTTTGAATGCGGACGTTTATCCTGCATATCCAAATTATGCAATACATCTAAATTATGCAGATGTTTATCAGGTCTATTATACTTGCTCATTCAAATAATGAAAAAGGAGTAATTTGAGCACACTTTCTCTTAGAAAATTATTTTCCTATCTCTTAAGTTTCTAATGACACTAAGATCATACAATTTGTTTCAGTATTTCAAAAGTTATACTCCAAATAATTCATACTGTTCTTAAACTGTAACAGTATTCTATACCCAACTTCAAGTCAGATTATCGAATTCTAGATATATAATTGAAATTCGATTTCTTTAGAAAAATTGTATTTCTATGTCTCTAGTTTAATCTAAATTAAGAATCATTCCATTTGGATAATCACATAATAAGTTATACCTAAAATACCGAAGCATGTTCAATGAAAAATATTCCAGTTATGAAATTCCAGAATTGTTCATCATTTTTGTCCCAAATTTATCACTCAATCTCTCCCAAATGATTTTACAAGATCATAATCTTTTTTGTACATTCCCCATTTTGGACTTCCATTTAACTCAAATCATCCCCAAACAAAGCCAAAATCCTAGATTAAAACTTAAACATTAAAACATAAAGATTCAAAAGAGAATAAAAGTCTGTGTAGGAAAGTTGGCTGTGGCAAAGCCAGGAGTTGGTCGCGGTGAAAGTGTCCCGAGAGGAAACCTTGTAAAATCCTACAAGTTGACCATGGCCAAAACAAGGAGTTGGTTGTGGAAAACTTTCATAGAAGCAAAATCAATCAACATGTTGCTGCTACATTTTCCAGCATTCATCTTCAAATTTTCTAGATTTTACACCTAACACAACTTGTACAAAGATCACTTTTTTTACTTCATTTACTCTTCATTCTCAACTCCATTTTATCTCAATATTATTTAAAAATAAATCATGATCTATATTTGATTATTAATTCAAAAACAAAACATGTGCATATACCATTCATCAATAATTTTCCCAATACCATTATGATGACCATTCTACTTCAAAAACATATTTATAACAATACATGAATTATTACTTATCATACATATCTAAAAAAAGACATTTACTTAAACTTTTCATCGCTCACATTCATCAAACACAAAACACCATTTTATGTCATTTAACCTCAAATTATCATCATAAATGCTTCATTTAACAATACCCACGAAGATTAACAAGCTACTTACTTGATTTAGTTCCAAATATTCAAAAATAACACTTAGCCCTAGCTCCCAAGCATCACACGATCTTCATTTTGAAGGTGGATAGGCTAGGTTTTTCTTGTGGCAATTGGAAGAAAAAATAAAATGGAAGTAGCAATTGATAGATGGAACCAAGGTGTAACGTTAATGAGGTGAGAGTGAGTAAAGAAATGAAAATGGAGAAGAAAAAGAAAAAAAAAGCCACGAAGATGATGAAGAAAGTAAGAATAAAAACACTTAACTTGGTCTTTCAATTGAAAGAAACGTGAGAGAGAGAAGTGGTGAGTGGTCTTGTCATTGCCACTTGTCACCTTCTTATAGTCCCATGTGGACCCTTATTAAAAACTAGCTATTTGTCTCCAATTTCTAATCCAATTGTCTCTAAATTTTCGATGACACTAGTAAATAAATCCCAAAGTCATTTATGAAATTTCCATTTCCATTTGACAGTTAATTCTACTGCCATTTATCATTTGTCTTGTCACTTGATATTTTTCCTACTCCAAAAATTACCCAAATTTTCAAAAATTTTCCTAAAATTTACCAAAATTCTAAATCACTAAATACACTCTCCAAATTAGTTTTCAACATATAAAAACTACAATTCTTAATATAATCACATTTATAAACAAATATACCTGGATTGTCAGTGAATGCATGTATAATCATTTTAATGTGTGCAAAAATTCAAATTCATATGCATGTTAGCTAACATTATACATGAGCATGAAATGCAATTTTCTTAATCTCTCATTGATCTCACATGTATCGTATTTTAGGGTTCTAACCTTTAGAATGGGAATGAGATGTTACATTTCTCCCCTCTTTAATAAATTTCATCCTCGAAATTCTTATCTGATTGATCAGGAAGGCAGGGGTATGATTTCCTCATATAATCCTCCGTTTTCTATTTAACCTCATCACTCGAATAATTTCTTCCAAATGAGTAGAGTCGATAGACATACTAGTTCTGGCAATCACTTATTTAGTCATTCACTCTCTTAACTGGTTCCTCATCATGTTTCAGATTACTCAAAAAAAATTTGTGTGTCGATGACACCAATATTAGATCATATTAATATTTTTTAGCATACTCACATATAACACGTTATGAATCTAAGACATCTTTGTTGGTACTACAAACTCATATGTAAATGGTCTTATGCTCTCAATAACTTCATTTGGACCAATACAATTTGAGCTTAGTTTATCCTTCTTTTCTAATCTTAGCACACCTTACTAAGGTGATACCTTTTGAAACATTTCATTTTTCACTTAATAATTCACATCTCTTCAGTGTTAATACACTTAACTCTTATATCTATCTCACTATGTTTCATAACTTCGATGTTGATCCACCAAATTCATTCATCTTTCATAAACCGCTTTATTTTTATTACATATATTTCACTTATCATCAACATCTCCCATCATTTCTAGCCTTCGATTATTTTTAGGTCCTCTTTATTTCAATGTAAGGCGAATGATCCTTTTTGTCATATAATGCCTCATATAGTATTCTAATGATATCTCTATGATAATGATTGATATACTTACATTCAATTAGAACTATACATTGATCTCATGTTCTTATGAACTCCAAAATGTAAGCTTTAAGCATATCTCCAACAATTAAAACTGTTGGCAATTCAAACATTCAGTCAATTGGTTCTACATCCTTAACCATCAAATGCTATTTTGGTATATTCCTATTAGGATGTATAGCTTAGGTTGTTACTTATAATATCTTTGTTCAATCATCTTTATCAGGTACACATCCTTCTTATTTCAATCACAAAGTAACATTTTTCCTATTTAGACTCAAAATTCAGATTCATTTTCAATTCCTCAATAAGATTCACAATTCTGGATCCTCAGTTGGGGCTTTGCTAATCTTTTCATACAAACTAATTTTAAATTTCAATGTAGTTGATAATACTTCATTTTGACCCAAAATTCAACTCAATATTTTATGCTCTTTATTACATTAGATTTGGTAACCTTAATATCTAACTTTGTGCTATTCCTTTATTAAATTTTCTGTTCAAGTATTAGATACACACTAGCTTTACTAGTATTGTTGGGCCCATAAAATTTTATTTTTATTGATTTATTTATTTATTGGTTTACTTTAATTATTTTTATTTTGCTTTAATTGATTTAATTA
>JANVCQ010000009.1:18867916-18879528 GCA_025531925.1 Erythroxylum plowmanianum | reverse complement strand
CTTATTCTCTTGGGCCTAATTTATTAGGCATTGAATAAATATATGTGGATATATTTATTAGGCTAGATTGAATTAAGGTGTCGAGCTTTTATTATACGAGATATAATATGGGCCGAAACTTATTAGGCTTCAATAATTCTAATGGGTTTAGGATTATGATGTTCTTATTCCTAATAAGAATAGGGATTAGGTTTTCTCTATAAAAAAAAGAAACTCATGTCTCATAAAATGAGAGACGAAAGCCCTAGCCACCTAGACCTAGTTGTTCATTCTTCTTCTGAGAGAAAAATTGTGCGACGTTCAAAAAGGATTTTAGAACGTGCTAGCACACATTAGCCGCTGCTCGGATCGTTCATCCTCGTGTGGATATCAGTAGAAGACATTCGCGCATTGCAGTGTCTACAAATCTGAAAAAGAAACAAATGCCAATCCTCGTCAAGAGGTAATTTCGTACGTCTTATAATTTTCAGTTATACTTCTTGTTGTGTAGTATGGTCCATTCCACTGCGTATTGTGAATACCCGGACCATAGACGATCCAACAGAATCATGGTTACAAATAAGCTTATGTCGATCCTTTTGTGTATTTCAAGAAGTTCACATGTGAGAACTTCATCATTCTTCTTCTATATATTGATGATATACTGCTTGTAGGTCAAGACATTGGAAGAATCTAAAAGATGAAGAGAGATTTGTTTAATCTTTTGATATGGAAGATTTGGAACCTAAAAAACAAAATTTAAGCATGAAGATAACTCAAGACAGGAAGAGTAGGAGATTGTGGTTATCTTAAGAGAGATATATTAAATAACTGTTAGAAAGATTCAATATGAAGCATGTCAAGCCAATTAACATGCCACTAGCACTTCACTTCATGCTGAGTAAGCGTCCATATCCCTCAACATAAAAGGAGAAAGATGATATGCCCTATATTCCATGCTCATCTATAATAGGGTCTTTAATGTATGTAACGGTGTAGACAAGGCTAAATATTGCACAAGTTATTAGGATAGTGAGCAAATTCTTGTCAAATTTTGGAAGGTTTATTGGGAAGCAGTAAAATAGATTATGAGATACATGAAAGGCACGTCAAAGTGAAGTTTATGTTTTGGTGATGGTGAACCAACTCTAGAATATTTTACGAATGAAAATATGTTAAAGATCTTGATTGGAAGAAAGTCCATTCCAGGTTTTTTGTTCAAGTTTGCAGAGGGATCTATCTTATGACAATCTAAGCTACAAAAGTGTGCAACTTTATCTATGACTAAAGTAGAGTAAGTAGCTGTAGTGGAAGCTTGTAAAGAGAAGCTCTGGCTTAAAAGATTCCTTTAAAAGTTGGATGTGAAGCAAGAAGACTATATAGCATTTTGTGATAGTTAAGCTCCTATTGACTAGAGAAAAAAAATACTATATATCATTTTTGCACAAAGCATATAGATTTCATATATCATTGATTGAGGTATGTAATTGAGAAGCAACAATTGATGTTGAAGAATATTCATACAGACATAAATGATGCTGATATGTTGACTAAAGTTGTTCCCGGAAGCAAAGATGAGCTATGTAGCAAGTTTGTTGGGACATCTCCCAAGGAGATGTTAGATCATAACATGTCTTCCCTATAATTGGGCTAGAGAGGGAGATTGTTGCGTGTCCAGGTCTATTTTGAGACTTTCAGTGATTGTAGACACTTTTATGGTTTGTGGGGAAGACGAACAAGTGAAGGCAAAATGGATAAAGCTCTTTTGGGGAGAGACATGCCCGTGTAGGGTGCTACATGCCCATGTCCTTAACTTAAACGATCGTGTATATTAACCATGTAAGCACACAGTCCCATATAGAGTGAAATACGCTTGTATCTTCACTTACGAGGCATATAGGTCAACTGTCTAAGTTTTTGGAACTGTGTGAAGAAGAATGTAAAAAGTGAAGACATGCATAGTCGTGTGCACACCCATGTTCATAACATACACTTCCATGTATGAAGATCGTGTTTCTCTTCGTGATTGTGTACATTTGCAGGTAAGGCGGTGTTAAAGAGACATGCTCACTTACACAGCCATGTATATGACCTTGTACGGTGCAAAAAATCTATTTTGAGATATAAAAGAGAAAAAGACGTAGGTTTTGCATGAGGGGGCAACCATGATGTCCAAAAGTGAGGAAAAACAGAAAGAGAACAAGTAGTGTTGTATTTTCTTTTTTGAAAAATGGAAAATTTTTAATTGTAAAGGTGTTACATGAATGTACAAGAGAATTTCATATACAATAACAAGAACTAGGTAGAAAGAAACAAGTGCAACTCAGTCAATACACACGTAACCAATACATTTCCATTTGATGACTTACAACAATATCAATCTAAAACCAGACTCCATCTTCTTTTCAATGATGCATTCATTTTCTCTAGGGCATGAGTTTGTGAAAGCTCCCTAATCCAACAACAAACAAAATAAGCTAGCTCATATTTATCTAAAGTAGTGTTGTATTCTCATCCTTTTTGGATTGTTTTTTAGATTTGATTGACATTTTGTTGATATTAAATCAACTCTCGTATCAATCCTGAAATTTTGTGAGACTACTTGTTAGTGTGAGGTGAGAGATCAAACTTTGTAAATCCTTGTTTTAGTTTAGTAGATTTGCTTGTCGGTTGACTTGTGATTTTTCTCTCTACATTGGAGAATTTTCTACATAAATCTTGATATTTGTTTCTTTTGGAGAGCTCTGTTACAACAATAACATTAGTGGATTTGAATAATATCTTTTAGTTGTCTTATGATTTGTCGGAAATAATCTCTAACAAATAGGGATAAGATTACATACTAATAAACCTCTCTAAACTTCATTTTTCAGAGAAACTCTCGCTGGATGTTGTTGTTTGTTGTTGTGTCTTATGATTTGATTTGACTATATATTGCTTCCTAGGAAGGCGTATGAGATTAACAGATTGTTATTCTACTTATCTTCATGTAGCGATAGTTTTTTCTAATTACTGAATTCATTTATTTTATAACAAAAATTAGAAAAGAGTTACGCACACCTATTACTAAAATGACTATTCCTGTATATATATAATAAGGTGGGTGCAGTCTCAAAGGAATGATCCACAAAAAGGAGCCAGAATGAGGATTTCTCAACCTGTCTAAATGATAGGATGTTAGTAGTAATATATACAGACGTGCTCAAAAGGCCAAAACAGAGACAAGTCATGAGCATTCTGCAATGCTGTATTTGAATCTAGACACCCCTTGTCGTTAAATCCATTAGGCAGAACACTTGCCTTGGACATGGAGAAGCCACAAACCAGGAATCCCTTTGGCTTTGAGACTTAAACTGGAATACCCAATTAAACGCACTTGTTTTAGATAATATAGACAATCCTATCGGACATAAGAACAATAGGTTGCAGCTTGTAATTTAGGATGGATCCTTTGATTAAGAAAGCAAATGCCTTAAGATCTGATTTTTAAGAAGGCATTGCAGGCAAGTGGGTATAATATAACTGTGTCTTTCATGTTGACGGATAAGATAAATACTTGATGATATAACAAACTTAGTAACATGTACAAATTTAGCAATTAAAAAGATACAATAAAACATCCGACCATAGCAATTCAGTAGACTAGTAACCGCACAAGTTACTCAAAGTCAATCCACATTACAGTCACACGTTACTCCAAGTCAATCCATATTTCCTGAAGTTACTAATCATCCGCTTCTTCCTGCAAGTCTCGCGCTTCTTCGTCTCTACCGAGGAAAAGATCACGTGGCGAAACCATGGAACAAAAACTGGTAACTTTATGGAACTTATTAACAGGAGAAGGCAACTGAGGCACTCTCCTCCACCTACACTTAGCAGCGGACACACTTGTAATCTCACAAACACAAGCAGGGTACTTCTGATGATACTCCTCATTAAACACATAAATAAGATTCCCCGTACCCACACACTTCAAGCTCGCAAATTTATCACCCTCCTCGCTATCAACCAAACCCAAAAGCAAATCCTGAGGCATACTACCAAACAGTCCAAACTCCATATTCTTCTCATCAATCCTCCACAAATTAAACGATGGCCCACGAGCTTCATGACACAGACCCGCCAACACAAGCATGTCATTACAAGCGATCAGGAAGGCAAACACAACATCGGGAGGGCGCAAGGTCGTGACACCACTCCAAACAAGGCTATCCAAATCAAAAAATGAAACAAAAAAGGAATAAATCCCAAAGACAAAAAATTTCCGACCCACCAAAGCCGACGACAATGTCTGAGACGAATTGCCCGACCGGAAATCCGGAGGAAGAGGAGGACACAATTCCCAAGAGTCTAGACAAGGATTATAAATCTCCACAGCCAACCGATCTTCAATATCGACCAAGCCCCCGATGAATCGAACGCCAGCTACGACGATGAAGGAGGGCTTAGACGACGGCGCATGGAAGAAGACGGCGAGGAGAGGGCTGATACGAGAGAAGCGGAGAGGAGAGGTGGAAGTCCAGTGGGGTTTCAGAAGAGGGGAGAAAGAGAAGAAAGGTGCGGTGGAGAAGAGGAGGCTATTGGAGCCGATGACGTCGTGGGAAGGGAGATGGAAGGAGGGGAGGCGGAGCCAGCAGTCGGAGGAGGGGTCGAAGGCGAAGGACTGGTTGTTTCTGGATGAGGTGTTGTGAAGGCCGTGGAGGAAGAACCATGGGTGATTGTTGTGGTGGTGGGAGGTGGGGAAGAATGGGGAGGTGATCAGAGTATGCCAGGTCTTGCATACAGCGGTAGCGCGGAGGAGCGAGGGGATTGGGAGGCTGGAGAGAATCAGTTCGGTTAGGTCGGAGCTGAGGGTAGAGAAGGGCTCTGACATTGGGGTTGTGATTTGTGGTGACTGGTCGTTGGAAGGGTGTTTGGTGGCTCGGACAGAAAGAAAGACAGAGATAAACGGTGTGCCGGGTTTGGCAACCATATATAAATGAAAAGGGAAACGATGAGTTGTTAGTTCCGTTTGAAATACAAGAGAAAAAAGAAAAGTATAGATATCGTTTCAAAGAACCATGTGGATTGTGGAGTCCTCTTAGCATTACTAATCAATGACGTCAGCTTTAGAATACAGATAGACAGAGTATTTTAGATTTTGGACTTTTTTTCTTCGAATTATCTGTTTCAATTATAAAAAGATACTTTTAAGTTATCTATATTTAGATGAATCCCGCTTGAATCAGGTAGATTTTTTGCAAGAAGCAAAACTATGACCTCAAATTTTAAGTGACTATATATATGAAAGTGATTCAAACTCATAGCCTTACTTAAATCAAAAAAGTCGTTTATCAACTCGACTGCGACTTAGCGTTCTGGACCATTTTCTTTTTAGTGTACAATGAAGTACAAGACAGTTGATTTTACTCGAGATAGTAACAATATTATACACTTTAAAACGGTACAAAAAATATGTAAGTCATCGTTGCGCCGCTTCTTCAGTCACAACTCCATCTGATTCTTCAAGTAGACCAGCCGCTTCTGAGGTTCTCCGCTGTACTACTTCTGACTTACTGCCGCTTCTCTGTGGCCATCTCCGATCAAACGACATGCAAGTTGCTTGGAACACTCAACATATATGTTTGAATTGTGAAAGTGGTAGTAGGTGCAAGCGTCATTCTCTCCCAAAATGAATGTATCAGGTGATACCAAATTTTCTCTGCGAAAAATAGTATTTTAACTTTGTTTCAATTAGTATAAATATATGGATAAGGTTTAATTAAAGAAGTTAGTAATGATTAATTAAAATATAAGATATATTCTTTAAAGATGCTTTTGAGTTGAAAACTTGTTTTTCTTATGGACCTTTTATTTTTTAGTAATTCAATTATTTACATTTTAAAAAAACTTGTTGCCTAGTCTTGTAGTTGTAGTCCATACAAATTATATTTATTTTTAAGGTTTGGAATTTTCAACATTTTTTGTCAAAATAACATGATTTTTCACTATTTCTGATTTTTTGTAATTATGACATACATATTTTTAACTAAATTCATATACATTATGTGTGAAAATTATTAATCCGTATTAAGCCATGGTAGTAATTTTCACAAAATAAAATTTTAAAGAATAGAGAGAAGATAGAGAGGAATCATTTTGTAATTTTAAAAGAATTAAGGATTATTTTATTATTTTAAAAAATTACTAGAAATGGTTTATCAGTGTTAATATTATACTGTACGGAAACATTAGATAGAAAGTGGGTCCTGCCAATATTGTACTTCTTCACCTTCTTCTACCAAATCCACCGATTGATTATTTGGTCCTTCTCTTTTGTTGCTCGATGCAATAGTATAATCGGAACAGAAACACTTGATGGGCTTTAATAGTAAGGGCTAACGGTGTTGGAAGAAAACTACAAGATACATCTATTAGTTTAACCCACCCTCTGGCAAGTTGTTAATTATTTATTCTTAAGCTACCATGTATTATTATAGATCTAACAACATTACACATCACATAAGTCGGCTTAAATTGCCGAATCACATGTTAACTAATGAAAAACATGACCCACACCCCACTAAACATTTGACTTAAGATATTAGTATTGTTCTTTGACTTGTAGGCCTTGTTTGATAATTAACTTATTGTATTTAATTGTTAGCTGATTCTATCAGCTGATTTATTCAGTGAATTATATTAGCTGTTTGTTAAAGAGTTTGGTAAAATTAATTATTTACTATTAACTGTTTATGTATAAAATGACTTTTGAAGACTTGACTTTAAAAAAAATTATAAAGATATGAATATTATATATTTTAGTATTTTAATGAATATTCTTATAAGAATTTAGAATTTAGATATTTAATTCTACAATAATAATAATAATAATAATAATAATAACAACAACAACAACAACAACAACAACAACAACAACAAAAGTTACACAAATTATTCAATTTTGATTCATTTAAACATTTTCTCCAATATTTTCCATCGAGCCTTAAGAACACCGGAAGTCCTCTCAATACAAATTATACATGATGAATGACCATTTGATTTCATATTTGTTTATGTTTAAAAGTTGACTTTTGTTTTGAAGAATGCTAATGTTTCTTCTAAAATTGGTATGACAGCACTCTCACTTGGTACTGGGGTGGAGCTTCCCATTATTATTATTATTATTTGATGAATAGAGGAGCTCTCCCTTTAAAAATTGCTTTGTGTAAGTTGAGGTTTTCAGAAACAGAACAAGAGTACTTTAATTCCAAACACCCATGTGTTCGATAACATTAAAAATTAGACTCTACTAGATGGTCAACGAACTTTTATGACCAAGTTATTTTTTAATATCATAAATTTTATGCATTTTTCTTTGCAAAGGACATTTAATAACTGAAATTCTGAGATTAAATCATTCATTTGCAATCATGATAAAAGTTGAAATTAATGTGAAAATTGGTGTTTCTGCTAAACCAAATTGGGGTTGGATTCATTTACTTTTGACTCTCAGGCACAGGCAATCCCAAATGCATTGGAGTCATTAAACCTTGATCCAAATATCGAAATACAATTAAGAGAACAACAGTGTGAAAAGGAATGATAAAAAAAACTATAGTTGATATTTGAAAATTTCCTATCTAATTTACATCATTCATATCATGCAGATCAAAAACGAATTTAAGAATTTTGGAAGGACACAGATTGCACAAGTTATGGATTATTAACTCTCTCACCCTCCTTCTAACTTGTTGCTTCTAAGCATTCTTTAGCTCTATGGACCTTTGACTGGAGATAAAAGCTTCCAATCTGGGCATTCCGCTCAAACAATATGTCATATTTCTACATTCAAAGTTATATATCCAAATAAGAAATAAGGATTATGAATACAATCGAAAAGTGAACTCAGCAATATAGATGTGAACTCATACAACTATTAGAGTTCTAAACAATAAGAAAAAAATAAGTATATTATGTTCTGAATTTGGAAGGAAAACCAAATTTTCAAGTGCCTGGTGGTGTGCTTGAGCAAATCCTCTCAACAGGATTCCAGAGCCCATCAAAATTAAGTTTGCAAGAATAGTCGAAGCCTGGGAAAATTAATAAATAAAGTTAAATCCATAGTCTTACTGCTCATTTAGTTGTTATTTCAATCAAGATGATAAGCTTGAATCTCTTCTTTTCATATTTAGTTTTGTTTTGTTTCTTTTTCTGGTTTAAAGTACAAAGACATTGCAAGTTTCAAAGATGGCATAAAATGAAAACAACTATTTTAAGCAAAGCTACAGCGGAGATTGCCTCCTCCCTTCCTAACCAACATGACAATTAAACCATTTACATCCTTCCCATCAAAACAACCCCTAGCAATGAAGATAGTCCATCAAAGGCAAAGACATATATGAATCCAAAACTCTCAAGTGTTGATATATAGATACTATCTACTAGAAGTCAACCGTATTCACATGGCAATAAAGAGTCTTCTATTACCATTTAGGAAAAGCATGTTGGAAGTGACACATCTAACTTGTTTGGTTAACAGAACCATTTATATACCTTAATTTTATACTAAGGGCAAAAATATTAATAAGATACAAAGTGCAACAGCTTTGTCCCGACAAAGCATTGCTATGTTTCTGCCACAATAAAAAAGAAAACAATTTGATGTTTAAACCATGCTTTATAAATTTAACTCCAAGGTTAACTAGTACGCAGCACAAGGTTTTGAAGTATCAAGAAACATTCATGCATGGGATAATGAAGCCAAGGATAGAACAAGCTCCAAATTAAGAATTCACAATGGTATAGTGATTTAAAAGGCTCCCCCAAATTATCTAGTAGGTTTAAGAAACGACTGATTATAATTCTTAAACCCTATGATTAAACTTCATCTCTTTTATCTATACTTTAGAAAACCATGTACTGCACAATTTAGAATAAGTCTTGGTCTCAAAAGTAGTTCATAACATACGATAAGACTTTAATCCAAAACAAGAGCACAAACAGAATTGACAGCCATCAACATGCTACTCCACGACTTCATGCCCACCCTTGATTCAAAGGGGAAAGAAATGTCGTGCAACTTCAAAGAAGCGAGCCAATTTGGTGGTCATTACAGAGCCAACTTTCTGCTGTGAAGGTAATAGAAAGTAAAAGCTCAGAATAATCATCACCAGCAAGGAAGTACATTACAATGCATGAAACCATACTTAAGTCATAGCATGCATTATTGAGTAAGCAGAAACTCTGCTTTAGTGAATCTCAAAACCTACAATAACACAGAACAAAGAATTAGAACAGGCCTCCACATATAAAGAAGATGGAGATATATGAAATGACAAACTTATAACATCAAAAGCAAAATCTACACATAAGGAGATTTTTAGGATTTTTTCTTTTTTTGTTGTGCAGGAGAAACTAAAAGATTAATTAGGGTCTTTAATGTGATTAACTTTGAATTTAGGAAACAACCTAAATGAAACCTATAAGGTCGATAGAATGAAATATCACATGTACAAACAACTTAAAAATGAGAGATTCTAAAAATTAGTGTAGACATACCCTTTAATTATGGTGTGAGGGACGACGGTCAGAGAAGTAACTCCAATCAGTTATAGCTCTAAGACGCGGTAGAGATGGAAAGTAACTCCGATCAGTTATAGCTCTAAGACGCGGTAGAGATGGAAAAACACAGTCGAGACAAACAGATGTGTGAGGGTGAGACAATGAGAGAAAATGAGAGCAAGGAAAGAAGATTGGAGAAAGCGGAATGAGGCGGTGAGCATGAGAGACTAAAATTAACAAGGGCAAAATGGACATAAAAAATATATCAGCTTATCCACACAAAACGCTTCTCTGGAGGAGCTTGTTTAAAAATAATTGGTTGGGTTGAATCAGCCAACCCAATCAGCTAATAACCAAACAACTTCCTTAGCTTTTTTATTTGATCAACCATCTAATTGACTGGCTGATCAGCCAACAACCAAACAAGGCCATAGTCTGTCGTTGATTAATTAACATATAAGATAAAGTGTATATAATAAATATATTTTGTAAATAATATTATATTATAGTTATGAGAATCATATTATATTTACATATTATTCTTGAATTATTTTTAGCCATTGCTTTATTAAGATTAAATATTAATAGAGTCAAAAGGCTAATATATATTGTGTTTTTTCTTTATAAAATAAGTAATCAATCTAGACTAGATTATATGTAACATCCCATTGAAGTGAATCACACGTTAGTATATACTTAATATTTGATATACAAAACGCACAAGAAGGGGGATTGAATTGTGTATCCATTTTTGAGTACAATCCCCTTTTAAACAAACTTCTTTTAAAAAAATTTTTATTTTCTCAAACAATTGTAAAACAGTAGTATGAAGTATTGCAATCTGCTTCTAAGTATTTGTATCAACAACAAAAATTGAAAGTTGAGAGTTGAGAGTAAGAATCGACACAACAATTTTATACTGATTCACCCCAAACTGTGGGCTACGTCCAGTCCTCAGAATTTTTTCTGAGATTTTACTATTCTTCTAAAAAATATAAGTATTCTTTTCTCCGAGCCTCTTCAAGTCTCTTACAACAAGTATTCTTTTCTGACTTAGCCTCTTCAGGCTATCAGCTTTCTTCCTTCTACTGAAAGATGTTTCGAGCTTTGTTACAGACAATAGTAGCTCTAAGTTTTAACACAATGTATAAAATTTCTAGCTTTTTGATAGTCACTAACTCACTAACTTTGCTAACTTTTTTAGTCTTCGACTTTGACTTGTATTTATAGCCTTCGTCTTCAACTGTTTCTTGATAACCGCTTCTTTCTTTTTGTTTCTTGATCTTTAAAGAAACGATTATTCAGTTGAGTTCTGTAACTTACTCAAACTGATTGATTATCTGACGTCGTATCGAATCTTCTTCTTCGATTCCTTTGTCTCATTTCCTTCCGTCTCATTTTGCTTTCTGCTTGCGTCTCATTTTTAGCTTGCATCTCATTTTCTTCTTGCGTCTCATTTTGCTTCTTGCGTCTCATTTTCAGCTTGCGTCTCATTTTATATCTGCTTTGCATCTCATTTTGCTTCTTGCGTCTCATTTTTAGCTTGTGTCTCATTTTCTTCTTGCGTCTGCTTCTTGCGTCTCATTTTGCTCTTACGTCTCATTTCTTGCGTCTTATTTCTATCTTTTGCTTGCGTCTCATTTTGAGCTTTGCTTCGTCTCATTTTCTTCCTGCATTATTATTTGATCTTCATCAAAATTATTAATCGTAAAGTCATTTTGACTTAACAATCTCCCCCTTTTTCATGATAACAAATAATCATAAGAAAATTGTAGCCAACAATAGTCAAAAATTTTCTTCTTCTATTTTCTTCTTCTTTTCTTGTTCTCCCCCTATCTTTGTCATATCTTTCTCCTTTTCTCCTTTCTCTTTTCTTCTTTCTCCCCTATTTGTTATTGATCAAAAAGATCATGACCGCAGATGCTTCATAACTTCAGAAAATATTTCTCTCATTTCAGTGTGGAGTGACTTGAGATCTTGTCGAATATACTCTACTTCTTTATGCAAGTCACACACAGAAGCATACAGATTATCAACTTTATCTTCAATGTCTTCATCATGCTTCTGTTGTACTACTTCAAAACCAACGG
>JANVCQ010000009.1:18846845-18857148 GCA_025531925.1 Erythroxylum plowmanianum | reverse complement strand
ATCTTAATTTCACTTGGATTACCCTCAAGTACAATAATATATTCCACAAACCATATATTACAACTCAAAGTTCCTCAATTTGTCGCTTTAACTCTAAAATAGCTCACTCACACAAATATGACACACAATGCTCAAATGATTGAAAAACTCTTTAAAATGTGTGTTTACGATACCCAAAACCTTCTTGATGTTAAAACTAATAAGAAATCACGTATTTATAGTTTATGACCATCCTTAGCCATTGGAGCCAAGAAGTAGCTATTACAATAGGTATATCTAGTCCATTTGCCTATCAATATACATTAAAAGCTCTAAATTCACTAGTCATTGGAATATTAGTCAACCAATAGATGTTTTGGTAACCAATATGGCACATTGGTAAACCAATATATCAACCAATGTTATAGCAAACTCATAATACATCAAATTTAACTACTTTAACCTATATTAGTCGACTACCCATTCGACCACTCAACCTAAGTACATGATTCTAAAACCTTTATATGCTCGAACTCAATTTTATGAATGCAATTATGAATTAAACTTCACAAAAATTTTCCTCAAACTTTGTTTGAAAGGTTAGGATACTTTTATAATTAAAGTAAATGTTTCAATACCTCTTAATGAATGGAAAGACTTATGTAATGAAGTAAAGTAAAAATTTTATGCGTGGTGAGCCTTTTAGATCATTAAATTAACAAAGCCAGATTAAAAATAATAATAATACAAAATATAAAATGACCTTCGTAAGTCTTAATCTTCTTTCATTCTTGATTTGATATTTATTTTGACTGTTACAAACTTTAGCTTCTATTTATCAACTTCATAAACTGTATTCTTGAGTTTATGACTTAATTTTTTTATTATATTACTTTTCATCAAAATAATAAATTTATTAGTAATAATTATACTTTTTATCATCAAAACATCAATTTGAACCTCTATTGGTTCAACTATCTCTTATCTCCTATCTTATGTAGTTGGTGAAAACAGGAAAGTAACTCTCTACATTGGATAGGCTATCTTTCCCTCATATTCTTCCAACTTACAAGCTTTATAAAACTTCCCCTAAGTCTCGAGGCCACCTTTTCTTTGAACGTGATTTCCCCTATGGTATATGGAATGTCATCCAATCCGGACACAATTTTGACGCAAATAGGATCAAGTACATTGCTATGTTTAGTTGGATAAACAAAACAAAAATACTAAAAAGCAGACAAATGGCTTTATATTATTGAATTTGGATGCTCCATGTTTAGCATCTATAGAGAAAGAAAGGCCAGAGTATTCCAAGGTATTGAGAGATCTAAGGAATCATTTACTTTTGTCCTGATCTTAAGGATTAGAGAGATTATAGTGCTCAATGATATTCATAACTTTTGTTGCTAGTCATTAGCTATCTCATAGATGTTAGCTTAACCACCTAGAACTTTACTCCTAGAGACCAAGTTTTCTAAGCTCTACTAAGAACTTAAGAACATGATGTTCTAAATCTTAATAATTTTTAAGCAAGCTAGCTAGGAACTCTTGGGGAGCTGCCCTTTAGTATATCCATATTCTTACATATACTAAATAGAGATCACTTGTTAACCTTTATATGTAATATCCTTTTGTCTTTAACTAATGTGTTTAAAATTAAAAGAAAACAATTGGTCCAAACTAATTAAATTGTAAAACAACCAAACTTGTAATGTGTCATCTTGATCAACTTTTTTATTGACAATTTTTTTAGAATTGTTCCATATTAAAATAATTGTAATAAAATTAATAAGCCCAATAGAGCTTATAAATAGATTATTTCCTCTCCAGACTTAAGATGTAAATTATTCTCAATATAAAAACATAAAGAATGAAAGTAAAAATTAAGGACAATAAATTCAACAGGAGGAAAAATAAAAAGGAATTAGAAACTTCTCCAGTGCCTATTTGTTGCTTATTTTCTAAGGTAATTTTAATTGATATTTAAAATTATTTATATCTTAAAAATACAAATAAAGTAAACAAAATAACCATAAAATGCAAAAGGAACTTAGGATTGGAATAAAATAAAAAGTAATAATTAAGGTAATTGAAAAATAGAAATAATGATAGGACATATGGTTTGAGAGTACAAAGTATAAACAAATTATAAAGATGTACATTCCATAAAGAAAAGAAAAAAAAATTGCAGCCTAATTTGGAGTCAACTCATTGTTATGATTAATGTCCTCCTCTAATATCCTTAAGAATTGTGGAGGCTACTCAAAGTATTCAACATGTTAGAAGTAAGTGTATAATTGCTACTTCATCCATCATAACCATTTTCCCTATTTCTCAATTTCTACTACATCTTCTGTAGCATGAAGGTTTTTCATTATTGCTCATTCTTGAGATAAAGAATGGTCCTATCAATCCACTCCTAAGTTGTTATGTTATAGGTTGAACATCTTTATACTCCTTTACCCAAGGTGCTTTCGTTACTAGATAGGGCTCTACTTTCTCCTACTCCTTAGCTTTAAGTTCTCTCTCTCTCTCCCCACTACACATAAGCTCTACCAACCTTCCTAACTAGCCTTATGTATCCCAACATATCTAAGTTTATTATAGCCATATGATATCCTATAATTAATCTCAAAAGAGTATTAAAAATACCTAGGTTATTTTCTAACCTAATCAAACAAGTACATTCACATAGATCTCCCTTCTTCCTAACTTCCATTTGCTCTAAATATTTGACAAAATAATAACGTAGGTTACATGGACTCTGCTCTACTATAAACTACAAGTAAAACATATTTATAAGAGTCACCACACCATTTTTCTCTCTTCTCTTAATAATTGTTTATGAAATGAACTTGTGCATTTATCTAAGGGTTAGGGACAGATATGGGTGCTCTTACTCTTTCAAATATCATATATGCTCATGTCCCTTAAAATTAAGCTCTAAACTTCTCAAAGGATATAGTTACAAGGTTATCAGGGAATTCAACTAAGGGACCTTTATATTCGTCTGATTTTATATACTTAAGTGTATAGAAGTTGTATTGTATGCCAAAATCATTAAACAAAAATTTCATTTGATTATAACCTAGCCTAAACTTGATCACATTCCTTCTATCCAGTTTTTCTTTCCAATTCACCCTTAACGTGATAAGAATCTTGAGGGTAAGCTCCCTATAAGAATATTTAGAAACTTTAGAAAACATGCTCCACCTTGATTTTTCTATAAACCTCCTTACTTCCAAAGCTAAACTCACTATTTCTAATGCAGTTCGATCCACACTCTTACTTAATTTGGAAGACCAAATTCTAAGATATGCATAGAATTTTGAAAATATTGTTCTTTGAAGATAAGCATTGAATGCTCATTTAAAGTTTTCTCTTACAATTGGGATTGACTACTTAACACGCCCTATATCTTTGATCCTTCTGCTTGTTGTTAGTTATGAACTCACTTTTGTAATTGAATTAACTATTTAAAAGTTAAAATAAGCAAGATATAACTCAAAAATCTAAAAATAAAAATATTTATAATCTTGGGCTAGCTTATGAAAAAAAGGAATGTTATTGTAAAAAATAATAACAATAAGGTTTTTTCTTTATTTTTTTAATTTATTTATTTTTAATAAAGTTATCTATTTTAAACCAAAATTAAAGTTTTTATTTTTACCTTAATTTTTTATTGATGAGTTTGGAGCCCTAATTTGTGAGAAATATGGGATTTGGAACTAAAAAATTTATTGAATCTTAATGAAAATAAGGGAAAATGCAAAAAAAAAAGTGGGTTTGGCTTAGGATTATGATTTAAATAATGTGTGTTTTAAGAATATGAAAGAAGTTAGAGAAAAATAGAGAGAGACAAAGTGGAAGTCTAGAGCAAAACTCGGGTTTTCATTCAAGTTTTGTTTTTTGTCTTATGAAGTCTCGATTACAATAGTTGCTGGGAGTAGTAGTTACTTCTAACTTGGGTAGATATTTGGGTGTTCCTTTGTTGCATGGTTGTACTTCAATAACCCATGATATGCATATTGTGAGTTTGGTAGAGACTAGACTAGTTAATTGGTGTTCTAACTTTTTGAGTCCCACTGGGAAGGAAGTGCTTATTAAGTCTTCTATTTCTTCGCTACCAATTTACACGATGCAAATGGTGTGGTTACCTTCCTTTATTTATGGTACTTTAAATCGTTTGGTTTGTGATTTTTATTAGGGTTCCTCACATGATAGGCGTAAGCTACATTTGGTTGGTTAGAATTGGCTTATTCGGCCAAAGAGATATGGTGCTCTTGCTTTCAAAAGCTTTAGATTGATGAATGTTGCTTTGTTGGGTAAGTTAGGCTAGAAGGTATTTTTGAATGATTAAGCTTTGTGGGTGGAGGTGTTACATAGGAAATATTGTAATGGTGGGTCTATTCTCTTTTTTTGCTAAGGGTTTGGATTCCAGTTTATAGAAGGGGGTAGTTAAAAGTTTTGATTTCTTGTTTCCTCTTTCGGTTTGGAGGGTTGGGGGTGGTTTGCATATTAGTCTTTGATTTGATAATTGGTATTCGGGGGGTTCTTTAGTGGATCATATAGATGGTTTGACAGTAGGAGAAGAACATTTTTGGGTAGAACATATAATTAATGATGGTTCTTGGGATTTTTCGAGTTTACGTTCTACAATTCCAGATCATCTCAGGGAGGTTATTCAGGCAATTCCTTTGCCATTATTTACTTTGGTGTAGGATAATATGTCTTTGAGTTTTTCTTCGGATGGTGTATATTTGGTTCGAGCAGCTTACCAAGCACTTTTTTTTCAGAAGAGGTGTCTAATGTTTCTATTTTGTCTATTTTTTCTTAGTTTTGGAAGGTGGCTAGTCCACCGAAATTGAAAATTTTCTTGTGGTTACTTGGCCATTCATGTCTTCTGACGAATTCTTTGCGATTCTCAAGGGGTTTGACTACTTCTAATTTGTGTGGACTGTGTTCCTTCTATGCTGAGTCTTCTTTACATTTGTTGCGTGATTGTAGTCATGTGGTTACATGGTGGTAGCAGTGGGTTGTTTCTAATGATTTTTTTATTGCCGTGGATTTGGTTGATTGGATAGCTTTGAATCTGCAGGATCGTGCTGTGGGTCCTTTGGTTTTGACTGGGCACACTGGTTTCTGACAGATATTTGGTGGTTGTGGAAAGCTCGAAACTTATGGGTATTTCAAAAGGAGTTCATTTCCTTAGCAAATTTGAATGGTTGTGTCTTTAAAGTTGCAATGGATTTGTCTTTGGCTTCTACTTCAAAACCGAAGCTTCCAGGTGTGAGGCATTGGATTGGTTGGACTGTGCCGCCAGTTAATTGGGTGAAGTTGAATTGTGAGGACAGTTCCATTGTTAATCCTGGGATGACTAGAAGTGGAGGGTTGTTGCATGATTCATTTGGTCGTTAGCTAGGGGATATTCGTTTCGTATTGGTATTCCAACTATCTTGGTGGGAGAGTTATGATCCATTCGAGATGGTTTGATTTTTACATGGGATGGGATCTTGTGGATGAATCTGATAGCATAAAGGCGGTGCAGATGATGAATTGTGGTGTTATCTCTTCACATCTCCTATCTGTTTTGGATGTGGATATTTACTTGGTAGGAATTGGAGTTGTTCTATTCGATATGTGTTTCGTGAAAGTAATTTTGTAGCAGATTGTCTGGCTAAATTGAGTCATGATATTTTTTCAAATTTTTAGGTTTGAGACCGATATTCCTAAAGCCCTCACCTTGATTATATGAGCTGATGCCTGTGGTATTTCTTTTATGAGGTAGTTTTGGTTTTCTCTTAGTTGTAACAAAAAAAATTTTAATGACACAGCCTGCATCATAGTTGTGGCGCATATTGTGTGGACCATTTTGTGTATGAAAAAGTTGACCATGGAACCTCCGAGAAAATGTTTTCTAAATATATAGTTTAGGCATATATGTATCCTTAATTCATCTATCCTCTTGTCTTCAATTATACAACGACATGACCTAAGACATAGGTGTGTCCCCAAGCCACGAATCCTCTAGTTTCTCTTAGTATTAGATATAGTTCGAGACATAAATGTGCCTTAAGCTATGGATCCTCCTGGAGAAACATATCAAAATAGTTTGAGAAACATCGTGTCTTAAGTTGTGTTCAAGATTATAATCTAATACATACTTAACTTTTGAGTTTTTCATTAGCATATTTTTTTTGTATATTTCATCTCCACGACTTTTTGAAGTCTCTCCTTAAGGTCACATTTGTCGTTTTTTAACATTTCTAACTACAATAACATAAAAAACATGAGCATAAAATACCAAACAAAAACAACTAAAGCATGATATAAGCTTATTAAAAATATAATAAACAAATCCAAATTGGATGCCAAACAAAAATTTAAATTATTCATTTATAATGTCAAAAATAAACCCTGAATAAATTTTAAAAGAAATTAAACCTTTGGTTAACTTTTCTCCCGATAAGTGTTTCTTTATTTATTAGTCTTTCAACTAGGCTTTTTCCTCAAACTCTATTGGAGAAAACTGATTGTTCCCTTGGGCCCGAGCCGGTCCAAATTTTATTTTTCAAAAAATAAAATTACGTTATTTTTACAAACTGAACAGCCGAACCCCTTGTTCATTTGGTCCACTGCTGGCTACCACCACTGGCAGAGTAGACAAAAGGACCCCCTGCTGTTGTAAAAGAAGAGGTCGACGACGAATCAGTGGTAGAAGATGGATTGTTTATTACCCACACTAACGAAGAAGAAAGAGATTGATTGTATCATCAGAGACACCCTGGACAAGGTCCTCGTCCTCCGCTTTGGTTACTCCTCCGACTCCCTTTGCCTCCAACTTGACGACATTGTATGTTGTTGTAAAGACATGGAATGGATTGTTTGCTCCAGTCTGTTAATTTAATTGAGATTAAAACATATGTATGGATGTATGTGGCAGCTATTGAAGACATGCCGGGAGGGGTCAAGGTTTGCCAGTGTGGATTGGTTGACGTGGACTCGCAGGATGTTCAAGTTTACCTCAAATATTTCGACATCACTTTGCTTCCTTCCACTATCTTCTTCTTCAATGCGAATCATATGAAGATGGATTATGGGTACTCTTCTATCTCTCTTCTTCTTAGTCATTTCCTAGATAAGATTATCGTACAATTGTGAATATTTTTCTGACTATTTAGGAGTGCCGATCACACCAAATGGGTTGGTGACTTTTACATCAAACAAGACTTCATCGATGTCGTTGTGGTATTTCCTTGCTTTTGTTCTACTTATTTTTTCCCTATTGTATATATAAAGCCTTTCCCATAATCATGAAGTTATTCAGTCTGTGAATTGGGACTCAACTTTTACTGTTGCTAGAGGCTGAAATTGACTGTCAGTTTACCCGTCCTTGGTTTGGTTTCTTATTCCAACTACTAATTATGGGTGATGACTATTGATCAATGTCCTCGTTTCTATTGGAGATTTTTAGTTTACTTTCTATTTAGATGTAAAACTCATGTGAAGTGGCATGCTACTTGGCACAACCTATTTCCCATACTCGATAATTATGGTCCTTAAAAGGGTTGACAAATTTATAAAAAATGTGGAACAAGGATAGAAGAATTTGTACTTCTAATTGCCTTCCATACATGTTGAGAACTTGGCACATGAAACTATTAATTCCTCACCTTGGAGCATGATGATGGAGTTACAAAGAGGAGTGGAGATTGGAGAAATATTCTAATGATTGAATTCTTTAATAATCCTCAATTTAGCACACACTAAAATTTACCCCTACTAATAAATTTTGTGTGTTGGCTTACCTATACTCCTGATGGATATTCCCATTTTAATCCTCTACACGTCCTGGTTTCTAACGAGAACTTACAGATAAGCAGTTAAGAAATTACTAAACTTTGACACAAAATTTTTGGAATATCTAAACTGTATTGAATTACTTAATATGTAGTTTTATAAAGGTAAGGAGGAAAGAAAACAACAAATTTCCTGCACCATATCCATTTTGACAAGGAATACTAAACTGCAATTAGTTAGTAGGTTGATTTCTATGCTTTACTGAGTGATAATGATGCTGCAGAAAGACTGAACTACAATGCTTCACATTGTAATGTATTATAAGCAATAAGTAAGGCTAGTAGATAGTATAGTAAACAACATGGGCCTATGCATGATGGCATATTGCAACTGATTATTATTGTATTTGCATCTCATTTCTTGCTGCGAAATGGATTTGAACACCCCCTTTCTTGACAAGTTACTCTGTACCTTTACCTATTAACTATGTTTAGATGATGGATTTTAGGACTGAGATAGTTGAATATCATTCATCATTGCAGGCTATATTTAAAGGAGCCATGAAAGGCAAGCTGATCGTAAATTGCCCTCTACCACAAGAACGAATACTGAAATATCAGTTGTTATACAAGGACTTCTGATTATCATATCTTTATGAATTTTGTAATGTTGGTTTTGTAAAATTTCAGTCACTATGATGATTTAATACAAGAATTATTTATAGTTTATGTTCTTGTCCTCATTCTTTTTATTCTTCTGTGGAGATTTTTAAGTAGTATTTGTTGAATAATTAACAAGTTAAAACCTGCCTTTTTTGTTGCAAATTATTTAACTTGTTTTTCCATCTTTTCATTTGCTCAAAAAGCTTACTAGACTTGAACTCCTTGCGACTTCAAATTTCATATAGAGCTGAAGTTTTTTAAGTAGATATTAGTTGCATTTTCATGAAATACATTCAAATTCTATATGAATTCACGCAAATAGGAACCACCGTTAGGTATTTAGGCAAGGTTCATTAAATTGCATAAGAGCATTGCTCAATGTCAGAGTTCTCATAACCTCTAATGAGTAGCCATTTAGTGGCCTGACATGATATACAACTATTACACATGATTTTCAGTTCTTATCTTGAGGGGTACATCAGAAGTATTTTTAACTTTCTTATGTACAAATGTATTTACTACTTCAAATTTAGAAGCCACTTCAAGTTAACAATCACTTCTAGTTATTACTGGTTTATTTAACATGGAATTTGGAGCAAATGAACAAGCAAAAGACAACTAAAAGAAAAGGGGAAAATGAGTTCTCCCTACTCGTTTCCCGATTTACTTCTACTTCATTATCCTTCACGTTCAGTAAAACCTTCAACGGTTTAACCTGTTGTTGAAAGCTACCTAGAAGAGACACAGTTCTTCGAATATCAGTTGTGAGACAATGTTAATGAAATCAATCTGTTCAATAAAACCTTCAATAGTTTAACCTGTTGTTGAAAGCTACCCAGAAGAGACACAGTTCTTCAAATATCAGTTGTGAGACAATGTTAATGAAATCACTCTTTAGAAGTTTCTATTGTGGTGGTTCAGAGTGATGCGACATTATAATGTTGTTTTATTACTATCCAGTTTTCTAGCGTACACAGTTAGTTGATTACAAAATGTTTGGTGGATAGGTTGCTTAATACTTATTTTGTTAATGTCTTCTTATTCCTCACTACACAAGATCGAGCCAACAATTCATCTAAAGAGCATCCTTGACAAAAGGTTGTTGCTTGCTACCTTTCTAATGTTGCATCCCTCAACGCTGTCTCCCGTGTCAAGAACAACTGCAGCACTCATTCCTGACCCTGAAAATAAACGGTTCACTACTCAAAAAAGAAAAAATGTAAAAATGAAAACTGAAATAAATCATCCTTGAGAAAGCTAAGTACTTGTTTCTTAGAAATTTCAGACAATTGTCTGTCACAGGCTTCAACCCCAAGCAACAGTGATCCAGATTTGAGAATGATCCTTCACTCAATATTGAAAAGCTCTTAATTTCAATTCAACCTTGAAAACATGATAATGTCCTGTTTTTCACTGTTGAACTTTTTTCTTAAACTGTTGGGACCCGTTTTCGGAACCCAACTCTTATACGAAATCGGAAATATGTACAAAACGTGAGCAAACTTATACTTTCAAAAAGCATGATCACAAAGCGTGGGCGAAAAAATAAAGCGTGGGCCAAAACCAAAGAAATCAAAATCTTAAGGAGCCATAGAAAATCGAAAGCAAATCGAATGGCTCGAAAATCATAAAACAGAAACAAATCAAAAGCGGAATCGAAGGAACGGATTTACAAACCTCGGAATTAAAGAAACCAAAATGGTTCAATCAAGTTGAAGGTCAAATTCCAACATCCGAAAACATGTACCTTAGAAAAACTAGCGTTGGAAACCAAAATACACTTGGTCTAAACCAATCCAATTCGGTATAAATTTTTTTTTCTTTCATTCAAAACAATTCAATTTCCCATTTGGAATTCATCA
>JANVCQ010000009.1:18828145-18841192 GCA_025531925.1 Erythroxylum plowmanianum | reverse complement strand
ACTAATATTCTGATTACCGAGTGCTAACCAAAAGAGCTTATATCACCTGGTGGCAAAATTTGATTCTCATTTTTTAAATTTTTTCTTAAATAAAATAATTATTATTTATACATAAAAAAGAATGACTTTATAGAAAAACTTTTTTTGTAGTTAGACATATACCAAGTGATTATAGATTACATAATTAAATATATTAGTTTAACATAAATTAAAATATTTTTAAATTATATATGTATTTTATATTGACATTGAATATATTTGTTAATGTATAAACGTAAAAATTATTATAATAATTTTTGAAATATGTAAAGATAGCATTTAAAATTAAATTCACCTATTATAAATGCATTTTTTTACTTTTTATTATTCTTAGTCTTATATAGAGTTAGGTGATCTTCTTTTTATATTAATTTTTATAATTATTGTTTATATGAGAAATGTGTGAAAAATAATATTAATAAGAATAAAAAGATAGTTATTATATTAAATTTATATTATTATAATTTCATGAGGAAAGGTTGTTACTTAATATTCATATTATACCGTATCAAAATGAAATGTGAGATAATATTTAATAACGGATAACCTTATTTTCTTTGAAATGATAAATTCGACATGTCCTATAAAGATGGGAATAAATTAATAGGCCATCATAATTCTTCAAAAAGGAGTCCTGCTTGCTAAGAAGATTCGTTCTTGTACAATGTTGAGGGCAAATTATTCAATTATTTTACCATTTTGCCTCTAGTATAAGATCCTATATCAGCAACTTGCAAGGGCATATTTTGTCTTTCTAAATCTATTCTTTTTTGCTTCTCTCCAATTCTTGACTCTTACTTGTGGGGCTAGCTACTCTCCAAGCAAAAAGCTCTGTCCTGGCGTGCAATTGCCTTCTTTTCGCGTCCCACTTCTGCTACAAAAGCATGTTCCAGACTGGATTCAGGTTTGTGTCTTCTTTTCCGTTCCATGGATATCCGACCCGATCTTTTCTCCACGTTTCTTCTTTTCCTGATACTATATCAGTTAAAAAGACAGCACTCGACTTCAGAATCTGGAGTTTCTTCTTTTACTAATTAACACAACCGAAGTCTGCGGTCTTTGTTTAGACAGATTCAATAAATATTCTTCAAAATCGTATAAGGGTCAGGTTTTATGGGGTTTCTTGGTGATTGTTTGCAATAAATGTTAATGTTTCCTGTTATTACTTAACACCCTCGGCATTATATGGAAACAGCAGGAGTAGTGCCTCCATTGCAAAACTTGCCAGGATCTTCATCAGAGGCATCTCATCCCAGCATGGAAGGTGTGAGTGAGAAACTTAAAACTTATTTCTTCTTTGATTTTCTTGGTAATTTTGTCCAAAGATATTAGCTTTGTTCATTTAGATCCCAAGTAGTTGTGAGTGTCAAAAGGCATAGACATCTCAAACGTCAAGAAAAAGAACAAACTGACAAACTTTTGGGTTCCAACTTGTCTCGTCAGAGTTTTGTAACTATTTTAAAGAATGGTCAATCCGCTACAATATTAAATCAATTGCCAACCCGAAATCTGTCAATAACTGAATAAAGTAATAATTTGATGAGCTCATGTTATTCCTTATGATAAAGGAGAAGTAATATTTAAATTAAGGCAAAAAATATAGATATTAAGCAAAATTGAAATTGACTAATCATACATATTATTTTACATACAACAATCATCATTTTAATAGATAGTTTACTTTTAAAATTATTAAATTATAAATAATTCAAAATAATAAGCTTTTACCCTTACAACTTTTATGGTGAAAACTCGTTAATTTCTTAATGTTGACACCAATGACCAAACAGTACCGGTTCATAAAATTCTTTCCTGATTGTTGGTCGAGGTGGCCAATTATTGGTTGTCCAAGTTCACATCATCAGAACATGCCTAAGTTGTCGTCTCTAGGTGTCTTTGTCCACTTCCAGTTGGTCTTAGTTGTTTTCAAGTGGTACATAACATTAAAGTTTGATGTCCGAATGAGAGGAAAAGCCGAAGGAAAGTGTTTAATGCAATTTTGGGTTATCCTCTTTAGTCTACACATGTTTTTTCCTTCTCCCACCTGAAGTCTCAATTCTTCGGAATAATTCAATATTTAGCTGTTTATATAATTTCAAACACTGCACTTTAGTGTTGAACTTAAATTAGCTTATCATGACTCAGTAGGCTAGAGGGCAAGGTTGCACTAATCACAGGAGCAGCAAGTGGCATAGGAAAGGCAACTGCAACCAAATTCATCAATAATGGTGCCAAAGTTGTGATTGCTGACATCCAACGCCAACTAGGCCATGAAACTGCCCAAGAATTGGGACCCAATGCTACCTTCTTCTCATGTGATGTAACCAAAGAATCCGACATAGCCAATGCTGTCGATTTTACTGTATCTGAATACAGTAAGCTCGACATCATGTACAACAATGCAGGAGTGGCATGTAAGTCTCCTCCAAGCATCACGGACCTCGATCTTCAAGTGTTTGACAGGGTTATGAACGTCAACGTCCGAGGGGTCATGGCTGGTGTGAAGCATGCGGCTCGTGTGATGATTCCGCGACGAACTGGCTCCATTCTTTGCACCGCCAGTGTCACAGGAACTATGGCTGGATTAGCACAGCACACTTATTCAATATCTAAGTGTACGATCATTGGCATTGTCAAGTCTACGGCGGCGGAGTTGTGCCAATATGGGATTCGCATCAACTGCATATCACCCTTTGCTATTCCAACCTCGTTTGTGATGGAGGAATTGAGCCAAGTTTATTATGGGGTTGATGCTCAGCGAATTTTGGATATGGTGTATGCTGTTGGTTCTCTGAAGGGTGCAAATTGTGAGCCGATTGATGTGGCTAATGCTGCACTATACCTTGCCTCTGATGATGCCAAGTACGTTAGTGGTCATAATTTGGTGGTTGATGGAGGTTTCACATCGTTCAAGAGCTTGGAGTTGCCTGCACCTGATCAGTTGCGATGATGATTTAGGTTGGGAAGATTCTGAAATGAAGTAAATCTTGCTGAATATGGATTAAAATGCCCTCTTCATTTGTTTTCAATTTTTTCTTTTCTTTTCGATCATCGAATGGACATTTTAGGAGCAGAGAGGAAACCATATTGTCATAGAAAACCTGAAAACCAAAATTTCAGGTCATTTAATGAACTTGTACCTGGAAAGAAAGATAAGGGCTAGTTTATTGGAAAAAGGGCCCTGTGAGTCTTTAAACTTCTTAGTCCTACCACCATTATTATCAGTAGCTTCATCCAGATCTAAACTACTACATGTTGTTTACACTTGATTCATGACTAGTATTCATTGTTAATAAGTATGTTTTGAGTCTGTGGGCTGTGACCTTTATAACAGTGTACATTTGAGAATGTTGTATTCCTTGCAATCACATAAAACGCTTGGAGGAGCATTGCACCTGAATGCAAATTATATTCTTCTTTTTCCTTTTTGAAGGAGAAATATAGAGGCAATTATCATCTTCTTACAGGTGGCGAGCCAATCGCATGATGGGCAACATATTTATAACATCCTAATTTAAGATAGGTAACTCACTTCCATTTTCATAGCTTGATTATCCCAGTTGCATATGGAATTGCTATCTTGAAAAATTCAGCAGTCGGTCAGATTGTTGCTGATCAAAACTGCTCTAGCACAAGTTTCCGCATGAATGCCTCTGGAGCTGCAAAACAAAGGAAGCAGAATGTTAGAACCCAATATCGATCTTCTGTTGAAGAATTATGACCCTGATTTCCTCAAACACAAGATTCTTCTGAGACGACACAAGAAATTGTTGTTCTGTTTAGTAATTTGAAGAGAGGTGATGAACTAATGGATGATTGATACCTAAGCCACCAGTAAACAGTCTGAATTGGCCAAGAGCCTGCCTGATGAACATCTCAACTCCACTCACTACAGTAGCACCCACCTCTCTCGCCTCTTGCAAGAGTCTCGTATTTCTGGGCGTGTAAACAGCATCAAAAACCAACTCATATGATTTTAAAGCCTCCTGTCCATGCAGAAACTAAAATGTTGGTATAAAATTCATGATTAGTATCTACTTAAGAATCAAAAGTGAAACTAGAAACCTTCGACAGAGGGCTTTGAACTATGTTTGGTTCCATTCCAACTGCGGAAGCGTTTGCAAGGACCATTCCCTTCTCTGGACAGTACGTGTCTAGAATCTCATAAGGTAGCGCTTCTCCAGAAATCGCCAGAGCCAGGGCTTTTGCTCTCTCTTTTTGGAAAAAGTCCGCAGTTAGAAATACAAGAATGATGAGATTCCTTCAGAAATCAGAATACTTTTCACTTTTCTTACCGTAATTGCGGTTGAATATAACAACTCTAGCCCCTCTGCTTTTGGCACCAAAAGCAAGTGCCCTTCCTGCTCCCCCTGCTCCAACCAGCACAAATGTTCTCCCAGCCAGAGGAGATGGATCGGCTGCGTCTTTCTTTGTTAATCCTCTATCTGTTTTTCCAAAATTGTTTTCTTAGTTAATAATTGTTTTTCAGACAAATCATGAATCAACACAAACATGTGTTCTATACCAGAAAGATTTATCTAGTTGCCAATGGTATTTCCAACTCAATCTACTAAATGGATTTTCTGAAGCTAAATAAAGGGTAAGTTTTAGTACTGAACAGAGATAATCAACCAGTATGGTACCTTTCATTGCATCCTCAATTGCAGTTATACAAGCCTCGCAATCTGTGTTGTAACCAACAAGCTTCCCATCATCAGACCTCCTTATTATGGTATTCACAGCTCCTATGGACTGATTCACAAAGAATTTAGCTGTTTATAAGCTTATAAAAAAATTTCAATCAAACAAGCAAGAACTTATCTCATCTGTTATTTAGCTATTTGATCCTATAATTACTTTTCAAGCTGCAGTTTTAATGAGATGACATTTATGCATATAACTAAGAATCTTGGCACATGAAGACTTTAAATCAGATAAAATAATTTGGTTTCACGTGAACTTTGATATCATTTTGGAACAAATCCAACTTGAACAGAACAAAACTCCAATCTGCCATGATAACTGTTTTCTAGCTTATTGGAGTTTCCTGACCTTAGCCAGTGGGTGGACTTCATCGCAGCATCTTACTGCCACCTCCTTGTGCGGGATCCCAACACTACAAGCATTAAGCAAAAGGGAAATGACCATTTATCAAATGACAATAATAGTTGACATTGACTATAACATGAGAATGTAGAGCTGATGAAGTCTAATAGTGTTTAACTGCTATAAAACTTGAAATAAATAGAAGGGGTTTATTATATACCTGAACCCAGCAAAGTCGGAGCTTGTATAGGTTCTAAAAAATTCTTTGATGTCATCCACTAGCATAGGAACATAGATTCCATTGTATCCTATATGCCTAAAAGCAGGATTGTGTAGAATAGGACCTTTGCTGTGGCCAACTGGGTTTGAAATGAGGCCAAATACTTTGGTGTCAGGATTTATGTATTCAGGCTTATAAACTTGCGTGAGACTAAGTAGAGTTGGCATCCCTGGTACTTCTTTGCCTTTCAGAGTTCCATAAACCAAAAATCCTCCAAATTTTGGGCCTAAAAGCTGGCATATGAGGCCTCTACTGCCCACTGCAAGAGCAATAAAAGGCACCTGAAGACGAAAGAACTAGAGAGTGAGTGGATTGGTCGAGAATAATACATTTTTCCAAGTTTAAAGCAAGGAACTTTACAATTAATTTGCTGGAAAGATTGTCCCAATCAACTGCATTTGAAGAGATAAGATCCCCGTTAGTGTTTTGTCTTTTCCTTTATGTGTGAGTGTCAAAATGAATACCTGACAATGAGTTAGCATCTGAAACACAGGCGCCAAATCAGTGATGTAATGGACATCTATCACGAGCTTGATAATGTCCGCTCCAGTAGACTGCATGCAGGCGATCAGATGACCAAGCTTCTCTGCTGAAGGTTTCCCTCCATTGACATAGCTTGATACAACTAGTTTGGTATTGGATCTGTTGTAGAAATAATCAGCCATGTTACTGTCTGAAGCTATCTGTAAGCATTTCATGTGGGGAAGCGATATTTCAATAATTCCTTGTCAACTTGATTCAATATTCAATAGGAATGAAGTGGAAATTCTTTTTTCTGATTACCTCATAGTCCATTTCAACAAATTCCACATCCAAGTCAAGAGCCAGTCTCAGTACTTGCATACAAGTATCCTTTTTTTCAACGTTGCTTAAAGTTCTCGATGACTTTAGCCTGTTAACAGAGCAAGAATTTCAGTTAAGCCCGCTCGTCATATTAGTGATGTCAAATTCAAAAAATATCTTCACTTTGTGTTTGAATAGATTAACATTTGTTTTAAAATTCAATATTCTTAATGTTTTGGAATATCAAATTAAACTTGTATATTGTGGAAGTGACAATTCGTTAATATTGGATTCAAACAATATTGATTGCATCAAACAAAAATGGGTGGTTGCAAACAATGTGATCGTCATTGATGATCCAATCCCCCAAATTCCGTCTTCATTCCACCCCTCAGAAGTAAATGAATGATGTCCCAAGTGGTCCTTAGGACTTTTAACAACAGATTCTAGATTTATATCCAAGGAAGGTAGGTAGGTTAAGTTCAACAAATGCTAAAATTGCCAAAGAAGCAACTAAAATCATTAGTAGCCCTGCAAGGCCACATACTATGTTGAATAACTTCAAGTCAATTTGTATTTGTGCAGTCACAGAAAGATGAAAATTTTGTGCTTTCGAGATGATAAAGGCTTAAATAGAGCTACAAGGAGCAAACAGTCTAGTTCAGGACATTGAAACTTTTTCCAATTTCTATTTTTTTTGGGAACTTCTAGTCTTATTTACACTTGGAAAAATAAAGATTATGATTCTGTTTAAGAACACAACTGATCAACTAACAAGAAAAACATGTGGCAAGTTATTTTAAGTAGTGGTTGCACAAGAAACACCTAGCTTAGCTCCTTATCGTGAGGTCTTGTCGGTCCAAGATAGCACAACCATGAGATTCCGACAGTATTATAATTATCAACAGGCAAAAGATAAAAATCTGCTCTTATCAGAATTTGTGCAGTTCCAAAGGATGAATAAACCTGTTTAGCTGTTCTCGTTTACAAACAAGTGAGAATGGCAGGAATTGATGCTGTAGTGTAATCGCGTACATACGACCAATGGAAGACACTAAGTTGATACTCGATGAGTTGATGATATATATATATAAGTTGACATATTCAAGTAGCCAATTAAAAATAGTTGGTAATTGAATTGGCATGCCACATTATTCTTAAGCTAATAAAATTTAAAGTTTTCATTAAAAATTTTAGTTATCTATTTGTATGTATGTATTTATGTATGCATGTATGTTTGTATATATAATGTACACATACACAAAAAATGCAAAAAGATGGGACCAGAAGCTAACAACCAACCGTGTACAAGCCACAGTTTATCTAGAGTAAGCACCATGTCATATCAAGCTCGAAGACTGGAGTAGCGTGGCACTTGCATTACCTCATTAATGCTTGCCATCGACTGCCAATAACACAAACTCCGCCGATCACTCAACCCCCGATTTGGCTAGTGGATCAATCGTCGAGGGGACCATTTGGTAGTGATGTAAGGATGAAAATGGGGTTATGAATTAAGTAGAGCTAATGACTATTGGCATTAAAGGGATATCAAGTTGTTACAGATTTAATTCTTTTTGAATTCGTAATTACCTTCTTTTTTTTTTCCTGTGGAGTGTCCTTCTTGACAATGCATTACACAGTTCATCATATGACAGTGATGATTTGATGATAATATAACAGTTATCAGGTAATAAACTGTCATTGTGATCATCGAAGTGTGTGTAATAATTGACGGTAGACAACATTACAACATGAAGAAGAGACCAAGAAAGAGAACAATAAAGCACTGAAGTGTAGGAATATTCATGATGAGAGAACAGTAACTGGAAATTAAACATGTATATCATACAAATATGTATCCACATACCTGAAAGAAACAATGGAAGGGAGAGTTCTACGTTTGATAAGCCTTTCGACTTGGGAAATGTGAGAAAAAGTCTCAGAATCAAAGCGAAGCTCAACAAGGTCAGCGCCTTCTTCCTTGGCTTTGTCCATGGAAGACAAAATTTCTGCTGAGCTCTCACATTCTAAGGGTGCGCACACCATAATATTGCTTTTGAATGCCATGAATGAACGTGCTGTGTTGAAGAATGGAGACAGAAGGGTGACTGTGAAGTATAATTTGTGCTTGCTCAAGAGTCTCTCAATGGGCTATGCTTTTCTTATAGCAAGGAGTGCCACAGTCACATTCGCAATCAATGAACGTGTGAAAACTTCGTCTCTATACACACGGCTTAGGACCTAACAAGTAACAACTATTTCCATATTAATTAGTTTAATCCTGATGAAGGTAATACTCTTTTTTCTGTCAAAAAATCTAAGCGTGGGCTATGCATCCTCTTTATCACATATATATAAATACTTGTGTTCTTCTGAAAACACACGATCAAGGACACATGTGTGCCTTTGCTCCTATTCTTTTCCTAAAACTAAATATATTGTACATAATATAAAAACATGTGTATCTTTACCCGTGTTTTTTTTTAACTTATTGAGATATAAGTTGAATCGTACTTGAGGCTTCTTCGCTTGATTTTTCAAAAGAAAACATTAATTCCAATACACCTGCTTGATATTGTTACAAACATTAATTCCAATACACCTGCTTGATATTGTTACTTAAAATACCAAGGTTGTCTTTTAAGTTTCCATACCATCTTTAAAGAACTTTGTTCACTATAGTTGTGACTTACTCATTTCATGAGCAATAAGACAACTTCATTTTATCATTTAAGTTCTCTTTATTGTTTTCCACTTTGATTTGTAGCAAATGCCTTTTTGTTCAGGGCAAAAAATTGCAATTCATCACTTTCATCATGGAAGGCTTTTGCTAAGTATACTCTAGATTTCATGGGCTGTACTTCATCCTTTTTCACGTTTATCGATGGACATAGCAGAAACGTCACCCACGTTAATAAGCCATGGCAGAGAAAGGACCCACCCACATGCCAGGCAGACATCTAATACAGTAAATGATAGGTCAGGTTCTGGTTGCTCTCACTCCTCAACCGTCTCTTCCATCTCCAATAATTCCAGGATAATTTTAATGCTAGGACCGCAAATTATGGGAAACGATTTTTTTTTTTGTTTGTTTAAGAAATCAATTCTAGATAGATGATATATTCCCCAAATTAATTATGCGGCTTTCTCATTGTTATTTTCTTCGATCTCCTTCTCTTGTTTTAGCCACCGCCTCCATGTTTCTCTACTTCTGGTAAACATTTCACGTAAAATGGAAACAAACTTAATTTCATCTCTTGCTGTTTATCCACTCTCCAATCATAGATATATATAAAGTGTCAAAGCCTTTTGTACCAATAATTTACCTGAAACGTAAACAACTAGGGCCCTTTTAAAGGACTACATATATTGGGACCACAGAATTCAGGGACCATGTTTCGGCTATGCACAGGAGTTGTTGATGAACGCAACCGAAGGTTATGAAGCTGCTTCAGATTTTGGAGTTTGGACCTTTTCAACTAACAGTCTACTGTAACTTTAAGCCAACGATCTGTCTGTACGGTGTATTTCTGTTGAGCCATTCACGCACTTGACTTGGCTGAATGATAGTTGGAAGTCCTGTATGAAATTAAAGAAGTGCGTAAAAATAAGAATCATAAAGCATTGCAGCTTTTCGCTCTTGACATTGTAGTTCTCATATTTAGTTGATGGGACCTGTTAAACAAACTGCGTGCAATAATGGAAGTTCAGGCAACAGCCATTGTATCTATTATCATGACCCAGACTTTCTTGTGGCAAGGTACTATATTTCGACTCAGCACTCAGTGCCTACGAAGGAGCTATCTGAGAGTAATTAAGTGGACATGTATAGCAGACAAATATTGCAGTTGCAGCTCCATTCCTGGTACTACATGTATCTGTTGGTGAGACATGCTCATCTGAAATTACATAAATAGAATAGCTCTCTCTTGTCTATATTTTGAGAGCTCATAATTTGGTCGCATACAACGTCATTTGGGATTTCGAAGCTCAATGTTCAATTAAACATGTGAATCAGAGACGTAGCACTTGATTATTCTCATGGAAATATCCAAAGTATGTTATTGAGATATTCTAACAATCTTTTCTTTAAACTCAACAATTAATGATTGAGATCAAAGAACATATGCTCCACAATTGAATTCTGTTAACATTGAACTCCTATAATTGCCGGTGAAAATTATATTATATGTGTGTGCATCATATGATACTGTACAGAATAATGCCTCAAAACCACATGATACTGATATATTTGAATTGAAATCCATATGGCTTTTCTAAGTGAAATTACATGTGCCACAAGATAGTGCTTAGTGAAAGAAAGGACTTCTACACGGCCATCAACTTGCCAAGTATTGCCCTTCCAGACTTTGAAGGCTACCTGTGACATATTTTATTTTCTGGAATAATGGAGTCCACATCATTTATCTTTGTTGTCACACTTCTGCTGTGATGGAGTACATCTTTAAACAAATATTCTCAATACTTCTACCAAAGCATATCATGGTTTGAATTCAAATGAATGAGAATGCAGTCATTTGATTAAGACTCGTGTCGGAACTACCATTCTGATAACATTCTGGCTGCTGCAAGTATGTAATATGAGAATGTACTTCTTTGAACATGGACGACATATAGCCTGGGGCGCATGAATAGTTATACAAAAGCTTCCTGGCCATGAGGAGGGCAGAGCTAGGAAAGCCATTTCACTATCCTGCGGTTGCTAAGTCAAGGTCATAGGTCTCCACCATGTAAAAGTGGGGACAATCTGCTATAAATGATTTAGCACCAAATGTCTCATATGCTACGCGCATTATAACATCAATCATGGGGACAATCTGATATAAATGATTTAGCACCAAATGTCTAATATGCTACGAGCATTATAACATCAATCAGACACCACTTTGCAAGCTATGCTATCAATCGGACCCTACCATCTAACTCCTATTCCACGCACAATGGTTCAGGAAGGTTGACTGTGATTAATTCTTTCCACCACACGCTCTTAATACTTGATTAGCATTTGTGAAGTTTCTTATTCCATTTGATTGCCGCCAATCAATTATTTACGGTAGAGAATAGTACAATCAGCATAGAGGGCATTGCTTCTACAAGGTTTTCGTTGGATCCTGTGCTTAAAATTTTCCAGAGCTTCTGATGAATAGACTACGTTCATAAACTTTGGTTCTTCCTAAGCAAATAGTCTCATGGTAAGAAAAAGCTAGAAACTAGTTTGGCTAATTCAATATTAGATTGAAGGGAATAAGGTCTTGAGACTGAAAAGCAGAACCAAATATTGTTTATATTGATAGAAACAAATATAAAATCTGTCTTGAGAGAGCTAAAGCTTAAGGCTTTTGGTGATCACGTACAGAGGTGGATCTCACAGCTCCAAGCAGTAAGGAAAAGCATGGAATCCTTAACCAATAATTAAGTTTTAAAGAAACTCCACACACCATTCTTTCCCCTAAGGAAACTGAGGAACTTTATGTTTCTAGAAGGTAATCCTAATCGAGTTGCTATTTATTTGAATTAGTATTTTTAATCAATGGAAAACTGTGAATTAGAAAAGAAAATATGACACTTAACAGCAAAATTCTAATCCTGTTCTTATTTGGAAGAATTATCTGTATACAATGAAGTGGTATTTTATAATTGCTCCATGAGCTTCAAGGACACCATCATGGAACTACTGATTTAACTGCAGCAAGACAACTCTTAAATAAAAATATCAATTAAATTAAACTAAATATCAGCTCATTTTAAAAAGATTTCTGTATTTAACTTGATTTCGTTCATTCAGGTTAATTATGTTCCATGTCTAGAGTTGACAGAGTAACCTCTAAGTTTTCTGATGTATACAGTTTATAATAACCAGTAGATTTGCAGAAGAAAGCATTATCCTGCCCGTGGATTGTCATAATACTGATGGCCCATAATATCAGGCAAGGTAGCACCTTTCACTAGTCTACACTTAAAAACTTTTCACTCCTTATAAAATGAATCGAATTAATAGAAAAAAAAAGAGTTTTATTTGCGGAAGAAACTTTCCAGAACACTTATAATCAAAGCAACTTAGTCCTCTCAAGCATACATCACAGGCAGAGTTACAGAAAAGCTCCAGAGATATGTATTAACAATGATTTAGTAATGAGATTGGCAGTATGTGCAGCAATGCTGACATGCTGAAGAGAAGAAAAGATCTATTGGAGAATTATCAAGCATTTAATACCATTCTTTATTTACAAAATACCCCTCAGCTCAAACAGTTGAAGTGATAGAAACTAAAAACAAAGATGGGAGAAGCAATAGCATTAGCCTGCAAAAATGATTGACGGCTACTCAGATGTTCTAACCTTGAAGTTCTATTCGATGAGCAATCAAGTTCACTGCTGCATTTGCTGATGAGAACGCTCCATGAAAGCTTTCTTGATACGAAATAGATTCCAATGCTCTAGCCATCTTCAACAAAATTACACCTAGGTCAGTCTGTTTATCCAGTAAAGCCTCGTAGTATGATTGAGCACCGACCTGGCTGATTTCCACATTGGTTTCCTCAGGGCAGTACTCATCATCCAACCATTTGTGCAGGTTCACCCTCAACCACTTTGATTCCTGAAGACATGATTAAGACATGTTGTGAGCATCCAAAAACAATAATCTATCCACAAACACATAAAAACAATCACCACATACTCAAGTCCCATCATTACTAGTAGCAAGATGTCCAACAAAAGGCACGAACACTAGAAAGATTTCAATTGTACGGCCAAATGTTTAGAAAACACAATAGTTCCTCACATTGTTGAGTGATTGTGTTACGGTCCCGAGTCTGGGATCGAGTCACCGGACGATTAACCGGAGATTCTTCTCCCAACAAAGGGTTTTTACCC
>JANVCQ010000009.1:18650481-18666769 GCA_025531925.1 Erythroxylum plowmanianum | reverse complement strand
CATCCTTGAAATTCTTTCCTGAGTAATCAAATAAATGGAGGAAATGTTGTCTTATGTTTTCCTTAGTCTCATGAGTAACTTCTTCACTGGAACAATTTCTTCCAAATGACTATAGTCAATAGATTCAATCAGTCTTTCAATCACTTATTTAGTCGTTCACTTTCTTAACTAATTCCTCAATATAATAGATTCAATCAGTCTTTCAATCACTTATTTAGTCATTCACTTTCTTAACTAATTCCTCAATATATATATCTCAGATTACTCACAATTTTTCACTTCTTGCATCGATAACATCAATATCAGATCATAGCGTTATTTCTTAGCATATTTACATAAAACACATTATGAATCTGAGACATCTTCGTTAGTAATACTAACTCGCAAGTCAATGGTTCGATTCTTAATAACTTTATACGGACCAGTACAATTTAAGATTAGTTGCTTCTTTATCTTAACCTAAGCACATCTTGCACTCAAACTAAGTGCACCTTGGGAACATGATACTCTTAGAACATTTCATCATTTGCTTCATAGTTCTTATCTCTATAGTGTCAATGCACTTAATTCTCATGTCTATCTCACTGTATTCCATACCTTTGACGTTAATCCACCAAATTCATTCATTTTTCTTGAGTCACTTAATTCCTAATACAAATCAATTCCACTTGTATATTCTTATGGTGGATCGTAACTCTTGTAATATTAATCAAACAACCACTTTGGTTCCAATTTCATCTTCTTAAGATCATAACAATTTCTGTTTTCAATATATTCTACTTGTACACTCTAATCTCATCATTTCTACTTGTCTCCTTATATTCCTCAAACAATCCATGATAATACATTCACATTTTTATCACCTCCGGGGATATATACCACAGTACAATATTGGTGTCATATTCAATTCCACCCATACAAATGCATTGACTCATTATCTGTCATATTTAACCATGTACTATTTCCCATTTCTAATTCCCCATAACTTTCAATTTTCTCAACTTCTGAAAAGGCATCATTTTTCTCACTGATTCTATTAGCTTGAACTCTTAATAAATGCCCATGTGTGTGACTTATACACATACAACTCAGACTAGGGATCAGTTGCTACGGCATACTAAGACATGTCAGAAATGCATGTGACTTGACACATATTTCAAAATTTGCCCATGTAAGATCCTAATTCTGATGCTCTGATACCACAACTGTTGGGCACCATTTCCAGAACCCAACTCTTGCTCTGATATCATAAATGATGGACCCCATTTTTGGAGCCCAACATTCCAAAATGCCATGAGACGTGATCGTGTGTATTACCTTGAAGGGTTATTTCCATGAACCCTTATTAGCCATTATCCCACAAAAGTGATGTGCCCACACCAATCAATCACCAAACTCACAAATTGACTTCTTTAAAACACTTGTAGCTCCAAATCTCTAGTTAATTTAAAGCAAGAATTATCTCAATTGGAACTCTATAGAAGAAGTTATGCTAAATAAGTCAAAGTATGTTCATACCCCAGTAATGCTCTCTCAACCGACCCCTCACTATCCTTCCATCAATCTTTTTCATATCAGAACCAAAAGCTACCAATTTGTATTGAGGGATATAAGAATGTGTTAGGAAACCATTGCTTTAAGAATCACTTCATTTGGAGGCCGGACGATGATGTTATGGCCAAAAGATTCAAACATGTTTATATCCTCAATCATACTATACCTATCGTGGGAGAATTAGTATAACTTTCTCTATAAAGATTTTATTGAGGTAATTCTTAGATCATTTGAAAGACAACGTCTAGATCTACAATTTTCATGAAGATCACAAAATGAAATTCTGCCTCTATAAGGGTCAAAAATTGTAATATACTGTAGTTGTCCCGTGAATGTTCGTTGAACAGACATACATGTTCGCCTAACGGACATAGATGGGCATGGGAGCCATTTTTTACTCGAGAAGGTTGTTTAACAGACATGATGTCCATTAAATAGACATGGGCGATGCTGGCGGTCATTTTTGACCCAAGAAGGTCCGTTAAATGGACCTAAAGTCCGTTAAACGGACATGGGGGTTTCCCAAAGCTCCTCCAATGCTTCCTACATCCATTCTAACATTTTTTTTTCACTCATAATCTTCCTAAATTCACTTCTTCTAATGCAATAACACTCCTCAAACATTCAATTACCAATTTGAGTGCATTAAACTCCCAAACCTCAACTCAGATGACTCAAAACATACACAAACTCTCATCATTCATCATAGCTGTCATGTTCATACCTCCTATGCGGCATCATCACTTATAATGCTCATATCTCTCAACTCCGATATCTAAAATTTACATACTTTATAGTGTTGGAAAGCTAAGAGGATAAGCTAAAACTTTCCAAAAGATAACTTTGTCAAATTTGGCCTAGATTAATGCAGTTTTTTCCCTAAGTTCAAAACACAATTCCTATCTTTCTTTTCTATGATATATCTCACTTATATGTAACAACAATTTGTATTAAAAATTCATCATCTCAGTTTGATAAATTCTCCAAGTGTACCTATTCCAACTTAACCTTATCCTTAATTAATTCATATTTCAATTTTACCTCATCCATACACAAATTCCTATTTCATTAACATCAAAAATAACAAGAGTTTACAAGCTTTAATGGCATTTCAAGCCACAATACATTAATGTTCCAAAATCTCCAAATTACACAAGATACTTGAATAATAATTGCTCAAAATGTAATTACAACCTTGTTTTACATAGACTACTTCAAAACAGAACAAAACATGCAAATTCGGAGTGATATCTTGACTTTCTTTCACTCGGTCTCTTGCTCATCACCTGAGGATGGGACTGAAGGGGGTGAGCTTAAAGCTCGTGGGTAACAAATTTATAACGCGAAACAAGCAAAAACCATTGAAATATTTATTTCCATTGAAAAATTCACATTGAAATCCATGTAACACATATTTCACAAATTCACAACTTATCAAGCAATTCATAATCATAAATCATACATTCATCAAACTTGTCACAATCATCAACACATAAGCACATCAGAAATGGTTTAGGTGGATCCATAACAGAATGTACTACACATTTCCCATAAAGATCCTGTGTAGCCATGAACAAAACGTACTATCGCAATCCCACAAAATGGTCTTGCGTAATCGTGAACTTATGGGTGTTCGTGAATGAGCTCCATGCCACTAACGGGCAGGTGGGAAAAACCTTTTTAATCAAGTGCATTTGACAAACATAACAGACCACCACAAACCCACATAACATGTTATTCATGACTTGCAAATCATTTGCCCAAATGACACATTTTGAAAACTTGTCTTTCATGAGCACGAAATATTTCATATGCATTTCCAAAACTTAATTTCATAAACATAAAGTCTTTTCAAAACCATTTCCATATCACAATTCATCATCAAGATTCATACACCAAAACATGTAGCAATTTCACAAATCATTCAAATTTAATAAAAGCAACTTTTATGAAATAATTGAAATCATTTTACTGTCTTGATTTGAACAAAAACATCAATGGCTCATTACTCAATTATAAACATGAAACCTACCTTAAATTCCTTGCTTAAAGACTTGCTCAAAAACATCTCTTCCCTTGCCTCCTTTGATTTCCTTCATCAAAGGCAAAATCCCCCATTCAGTAGGAATATCAATTGAGAACCCAAAGGAACATATTCATTAAAATTGGTCCTAGAATTCTTAAACCCATACATTTCTTAAGCTATATGAACTAAAACACTCTCAAAAATCCAAAATATTAAGATCAAACTTACCTTGAATCTTCACCAAATGAAGAGTTTGTTGGATCTAATGGAAGCTCTCATCTTCTTCTACCTTTTTCCCTTCTTGAGCAACCTCAAATTTCCTCTTTAAAGCCACACAAAGATGAAACCTAGTTTCTTTTCTTCTTTCTTTCCTCTCTTCTCCAACGAACGCTCTCCTTCTTCTCTCTTCTTTTTGTTTCTTCTTTCTCAATTTCGTTATTGATTCTTCCTTAAAAGCAAGCCCACACTTCTTATTTCAATTTTGCCATTAATGATTGGGAAATGTCCAATTTGCCCTTCCTTTGATGCCTTATAACCTTAATGCTTAAGTGATCTTCCCAAAATGCCCTCATACATATATACTCTTACTACTTAATTCAACTAAACCATATTTTAAAATCCTACCAATGGTAACATAATAATTAACTCCAAATAAAATAATTAATCTAGCAAGATCTCAAAATTATTTAAATTATGCCTAACTCCTTCCAAAAATTCAGACATTTTCTAATCAGGTAATTGAAGGAATTTGATAACACTTCCTTCTAGAAAAAAAATTTTCCTCATTGTCTTAATTTTCTTATGACATCAAAATCATTCAATTTAGTTTGGAAATATGAACGTTATACCCCAAATATTTCTAAACTATTCTTATACTGAAACAATATTCTATGCTCAACTTCCATCCAAAAATTAACTTTCTTAAAGATCGAATTAAAACTTTCTTTCATCACATAATTTGTAGCCCTATCTCCCTAGTTCATTCCAAATCAAATATCATCTCATTTAGATAATCAGAGAAAAAGGTATGGCTAAAACACCAAAACATACTCAGTGAACATGTTTCAAACTACATTTTCCAGCTTTGAACTTCCAACATTTTACATATAATAGTTCTAACTTCCAAGAAAAGCTTGGGATACAACAGATGTGACTTATATGAACTGAAGTATGCGATAATAATCAAGAATTTGCCACCATTCTCATAATGTACAAATAAAATAAAAAATAAACTTAGACAAAATATCCCTTAAAGGATTATTTATTCGAGTCAGTTGTAAGTCAATCCATGCACCAAATTCATGGAGGCAATGTCTCCATTTTTTAGAAGGAAAATCATCAAAGATAAACCAAGGATCTAAAGTAGGTTTAGTTGATGGAGGCAGTGTTAATGGTGGTGAAGTTTTGAAGGGTTCAGTTCCTATAGACTTAGCTTCACTGATTTTTAGCTCAACTTCAGTAGGTTGAGGCATGGTCATCATGATCTAAGCTAGATTAGATAGATCATCTAATTTCTTAGACTCATCAGAAGTTGGTTTAAATAGCTCGAAAGATTGTTCATCAGCAATGTGTTCAAAAATATCAAAATGCTCAGAGGGGCATTCTTCATCAGATATAGCAGGAACAAATGTTGGTGCAAAAGTTACTATTAACTCTATTTAAGAAGCTTTATCTTTGCTAGTAGATGGGGAAGGTTGAGGCTTTGATGGTGAAGAAGGAGTTTTGATTTGTAAACGTTATTCCACAAATCAACTAATTTAGTATATGAAGATGAAGGTTCAAAAAACTGATCAGGTTTAGATTTTGAAGGTTTGGATTTGGCAGATTTGGGTTTAGGTGCTTAAGGATGGATATGTTGTCTGATTAAAGGATAGTTCATTTTGAATACCTTTTAATAATCAGCAGCTTCAGGGTATGTTGGTGAAGAATAGATGGGTTGGATAGGATATGTTAGAGTAGGATAAACGGGTTGGACAACCAGAAAAGATGCGGGATAGGCTCTATAAATAGCCTTAGACTATTCCTTTTACATATCATCTTCCATTTTTTGAAGGATTTCTTTCACCTTTCTCATTCCTTACTCTTTAGTGGTGAAATCAAGGCTAAAATACTGAGTAGCAATGTATTGGTGAAGATCTACATTTAGTTGGGTTAACAGAGCCTTATAAGATTTATATAAGCTTATAGCTTCAATAGAGTAGTCATCTAGTCACTGGCGAGTAGCCTGGGTGTGTTGAGTTAAACCATCAAGTTTAGAATCAAACTATCGAAGGACTTTGTTTCAAGCTAAAGCATTGTCAGTCTGCCAGTTGAGAGTTTCATCAATAGGATTTGAAAGCATTGTTTCATGAGCACTCATTCCAATGGCACGAATATATAGGTTAGAGCTAACCCTTTGTTAATAATTTATACATCTCTCTATTCCTTGTAGGGATTAACCATCATGCACAAAATTGGAGAGGGTGAAGAAATAGGAGATGGAATAACTGGCTGAGGTCTATTGGAGATTGACTCTGAACAGAACAAAGGTTCCTTGTCAATAACCTTGAGTAATGCTCGAATACTTTTGGGTCATGGTCTTAGATTCTCAATCCAAGGTTCAGGATCATCATCATGATCCTCATGTTGATAATGGAATAGTTGAGCAGGTCGACAATTATAGATCTCCTTTCTTTTGATCTTCTTCTTCTTTCGTTGCCAATTATAAAGCTCATCATTATCATTATCTGATTCATAGTTCAGGCATACTTCACAGTCTGGTTCGTACATAGAGGGATCTACATCCCAAACAAATTGTCCACAATGATGGCTAATATATACAGGTTCTCCATCTGATTTGAAATAATGGATCGAAAATCCATCTTTGCCTCCTTTATATGAGAACATTGGTTAAAGCATCAAAATAGGACCATATGTAGTTGGGGTCCAGGTTAATTTTCTGTAGGCTAGGTGTAAATGGATCTGATTAAGTCATCTCGAACGGTTTAAGAAATGTAGGAGTTGTGTTGTGGAAGAATGCCTATGGTGAGTATGGAACACTTTTTGGTGTGTAGTGATCCATTCAGTAGACATTAGCTTTTCAATCTCCATCGGTGGTAGTTGCTTTGAAATTTGAATGATGGTAGTTTGGTCATGAGTTCTATCTACTACCATATAAAAGGCATTTGAAGTGGAATTGGGAAAATTCAGATCTATGGCATGATTATGTAAATGGTGGATCATCCGATGGTATAGAGTGTCCATAATAACTGTAGGATCTTGTTATGCTCCAATGATTTGGATCTAAACTTGGAGCCTTTCAGACAAAGTGAAATCATCTAACCTAATATTGAAATCAGGAGCGATGATGAGGATGACACTTCCATTGTTGAGGGTAGTTAGCAAAGTAGCAATTAAGTCATTTTGGTACGTCACATAGGCAGTATCTAGAAGAGATATCCTAGTTGTAGCAGGTATTCCCTTTCTTTCATGGAGGATGAAAACAAGACAAATAGTTCCAACATGAAGGTGTGTATGGTTCAGCTCTCTCCAAAGAGATGAGCTCCTTGGGAATCTCGAGCTTCATATATTGTTCTATGGTAGTAGCTTTTAGACCACACTATTCCAGACAGAAACTTTGGATGATTTCTTTAACTTTCATACGGTATGTGGAAAGGATGGTTCTTATTTTTCTTGTCTAAGAACGGTCACGAGAATAAATACTGTTGAGACTAAGCAAAGACAAAAAAATATCTGAAATATGACTTTCTTCAGGAAGATGGGTTATTTCTACAAGATATTCTATACGATTAAATAATGTTTCACACTAGAAGGGAGATTGGCAATAGAAAGGTAGAAGAAATATGAATACAGTCACTAGCTAGAGATTTTTCACTCATGACTATGAAAGACTCCTTACTCAGTCTCGTTAAGAATATTGTTGTCACAATCAATAACACTTATGGCTCTGATTCTACTCGGACTATCCTTAGTCAAAAGGTTACGGAGAACACCAGATTTCGTGATTATGAACAAATACCATTAGATATCAAGGATAAACAAAGCAAAGCTGTAGTGTAAATTCTAGATATGCTGGTCGAGACACAAGCCCTTTTTTTCATCGAGAATCGACTCTCAAGGCTTAACTTTTAGGAATCTTACACTCCTAATCTTTCCCTATTTAACAACGACCTCAAACATAATATATGGTCTAATCCAGAAATCTTAAGAAGAGACATCTTTGGTACGGTCTCAAGTTAAACAGACGACTTTAGAATTCCGACAATATTACTAAGATTTAACAATTACATATTTGATAACGACATCTCTGTATAGACAGACTATAATGACATCTCTGTATAGACAGACTACCAATAGATATACTAAAATGGAGAGAGCAAAATAGGGTGTGTGTCTGTATATGCAGTAGCGGAAAGGTGTAGCTGATTCATCGTGCACCTTTGGCTCCTCTGTTTCTGCTCCAAAACGACTCTGCGAATGGGCAGAAAGAGCACAAGCAGAGGTAGACACCTGTTACCGAATTTCCGCTTTAGTTGCTTAATAACACTTGGTTCCAGACTTGAGTTCCCATATGTAGAATCTGCGATTATCGTTCTCCACCAGTAGAAGAACGCTACTTGATATGTAATGTTCTATGCTTCGTAACTCTTTAAGAATGTAGATCAAATTAATAAGTATAATAGTTTGTACAAATAAATTATTGTTTATAATATTGTTACAATTTTACAATTTTATAGTGAATTAAATATATATTAAGTCTATGTTAAATAATTATATTTTGTAGAAAAATTTGTTAGTTAATTTTAAAATAATTTTATTTTGTTATGGATATAAATTTTTATAATAACTCTTAATTTATTGTAAAATTAAATAATAAGCAAATTAGTATTCATATATTCATATTCAATTTTAAATTTTAAGTTCAAAAATAAATAAATTTCAAATTAAAATTTCCTTTTTTTACTTAATATGATTTTTTTAGGAAGGGTGCAATAGAGAAAACGTGTTTAGTTTTTTTTTTTTTTACAATATCCTGTTCAAATTATAAAACTGCCGATAATCTTATATATAAATATGAGATGAAGAAAAGTATAACAATATAAATATAATAATCACTATAAAAAGTTACATCTATAATTTTAATAAACATATGAAAATTTAACAGAAGTCTTATGTTATAAACCTAAAATACCTAATTTTATAAATGAATGTTACTTTTTAAACTTTCATGTTATATTTTAATTTTTATAAAATGTTCTTATTTTCTAATTCTAAAATTAAATTCGCTTTTCAGGTTAGAAATATGTAGAAAAACGATAATAAATTTATAATTTTAATAAATACAATAATTTTTATAAATTTTCATTAAATTATTTTTATATCATACTTAAATTTTTTAACATAAGTTAATTTTTGATAAATAATAACTAATACACATGCATATTATAATACTTCATTTAAATAGTTTGACTTATTGAATGAATAATTAAGTGTTGTAAATACTTAATGGGCACATATTTTAGAATTAATTATTAATATTTATGAATTGATTTTTATTTTGTAATTATAAATCTATTCAGTGGTATTTAATATATTCAAAATTTTAAAATGGTTAAAATACATCAAAATTCAGAATATCTTTGTATGTGAATTAAATGTATAACTTAACACTGTAGATACTTAATGTGTATATATCTTAATTGTCAATAAATATTTATTTAATATAAATTCCTTAACAGTGGAGTTAATTTCAGTGTGTAAATATAAAAATTGCTTAGATTGTTATTCAGACTGTTATGTCAATTAACATTGTTATTTAGATTGCAGTGTTATGGTTTTTCTTAATAATTTGAAACTGATTAGATTGTTTGATTAAGCTTTCCATTTTTCTTAAATAATGATAACCAGTTTCACACTGTATACCTGGAATTTATTCAATAGTAAACCCCTTCTCCTAACTTTCTTAGCTTACCAGGTAGTTTACATGTAAATTAAGGATTAACACGTACTCTCATGGTAATGGACAAACTATAGAGAGAATATATAAAACCAATCACCAAAATAAATCAAAATACGCTTGACCAAGCGCCCCTCGTATGGCTAGAGCCTGGGTTCTCCCCATCTCGATGTACATTTGAGAGTCTAATTCTGTACAAAAGACCACCTGCTTTTACGTCCCACCTTTCCTCGATCGTTTTATATGTTATATATTATAATGACAAAAACAAACACATCCTATTCTTCAACTGCATTGACTGGAAGTGAACTACTCTCTTTAGCATCTTTATATTCATACTCGTCTTGTCACAGGTTACCGATTCTTGTCAGTTGACTATCAATGGAGAAGATTCTTATTCGGGGAACCAGGAACGAATGGTGTGAATCCTCTTCCGCCAAATACAGGACGCATGAATGCGTTGTCAAACTTCCGCCAGTAGTAATGCACAGTGTTAGTCGGGGTGGTGAGGAGCATGCGCAGACTCATTGGCCGTGGAACATTGTGGTCACCACCGGAGTCAGATTCTGCATCGTGGCCATTTACTAGAAGTGGTATTGTAAGAGTCTTCGGAGCTGCAGAGTCAGAAGGTGCTGTGCTGTTCGTGTGTTTCTGAGAGAGTAGCCACCTTATAAGTGGCTTCGTCACTATCCCAATAACCTGATAAAGCATGAATGAATATTCAGCATCAAGTTATCTGAACGGTACAGAAACTTTTGCACATTAGATACGAGCGCTTCCTTACCACCGTGCTAAAGAGAACGATTGATATGGTGCTGGTGATCAAGATAGCATTTCCTTTAAGTTCGGTATGTCCCGACATTGTAAACTGCACAAGTATACAGCACAAACATAATAATTTTTGCAGTCTCCTGACCATCAGTTCCATTAATGTTTACAAGGTAAATTAAATTAAAGCAAACACAGACTAATTCTATGCTCCATTGTTTACCTTGTTATACGCTAATGCAATAGATACGGCTCCTCGCATGAGTCCAGCCCACCATATAATGATCTGTTGAGGGAGAAAATTAACAACCCATTCTTCCTCTTTATGATCATGAGAAACATAGCAATAAGATGAATAATATCCATACCTGCTGTTTGAATCCAATCTTTTCATCTCCAGATTTCCTTGTTAGATTGGATACTAAAGACAAGGGAAACACGAAAGTTGCTCTGCCAACCAGAACTAGTCCAAACAGTATTGAACTCACACCAATTGATGTCCCAGGACTGTTGGAATTTGATACATGACAAACGTTCACAGTAACTAAAGGTTATTACCATCTCCAATTATAATCTCAAAGGGATCACAAAAATTAAACAGTCTGTTTCTAAGCTTTTGAAGACGGGAAGCTGCAAATTCATTACGCATAGAAGAGGAATTCTAACAATGATGATATAGACCTGTAGTATTACCTTTTCTTGACGACTGTCCACTTCTCAATATCTAAAGCATCCATACCAACATAGAGGAATATGAAAAGTTCTGAGATAAATGACAGTGTTGCAAATGCATGTCTGCATAAAAATAAGTAAAGCAGAGGAGATTTATTAAAATTACATCTAAATTCCACAAGTTGGAGGAAGATAAGTATGTGAAGCATAATGTATTTTGATCTTGCAAAACAGTTTATATATAGGTAAAACATACTTGGTAGTGACTCTTGAACTCTCAGTTATATTGTGCCAGGTATAGTGTGACATTACAATACCACAGAAGAAAACTGTCAGAATTCCACTTAGATTGAGTATCTGAATTGCAAGTTTTCCAAGAACATAATTAGCAATGGATTCACAAAATTCAAAATCGTAGATTGCTTGATGGCTCCAAAAAAATTCATACCTCAGCCACCATATACGAAAGATAAGCCATGAGAATCATGAGAGCAACTTCACGATCGGTAGAGTGCCTAAAATTATGCATAATTAAGCTAGTTTGTTTTCAAGTAGGAAAGGAAAAAGGAGGGTGATGCAATGGGAAAGTAATCCAGCAAAATATTCATTGAAAACCATTAAGTACCTGCCAAAGTACAACTTCTTAATCATGTAAGCACTCAACAATCCAACCTGAGAGTAAAACAAAAAACAAGTGTTGTAACATATATGCATTGGGTGCATCCATGGCTTCAGGAAGGCTAGGAATACATTAAATAATAAGAATAAAGCTTGATGAAGAAAGAAAAACATGACAATTTAAGCAATTCATCTCTAAAGCTCCACGACCATCAATCTCTAACTTGAATTTTAGGTTGCAAGTGAATCTAAATTTCTTAAAGATGCTAACAGCTAAATATCAATGTCAGAAGTTGGAATTAATGGCTTTGAATGTCTAGTTTCACCACTCTTATGTAGCCATTTTCTGGTGAAATATGGACTTTCCAAGTAAATATAAAACCTGAAATTGCATACTCAACAAGAACCAATAGTAGAACTTTCCCCAGGTACACGTGAAGAGTAGGAAAGAACTGTGAACAAACAGTAAGAAGGCACTGCCGATGGGAGTTTTGGAGACGAAGGGAATGAACTCACCACCACTCCCAGTAATGTGCTTGTCGTGAACAGGTACAAGAAGTTCCCCAACAACTGAATTGCTATGCTTGAGGTGATATGAGAGAGGTCAAACCGTTGGATGGCATTGAACAGCACAACAGCTGTAGCATCATTTACCACACCTTCTCCAAAGACTATACTGTATAGTAAAGGTGTCTCTTCCTGGTTAAGGATCTGGCGTATCAAGTATAAAACTCAGCAACAAAATAAAATTAAGTTTATTTTCTTCTGAGCCTAATGAATAAAGCCTCAAACAAATGCATACCTGCAAGGCACAAACAGAATCTGTGGCTGAAAAGATTGCTCCAAGTGCTAAAACAAGGAAAGGCAAAGCAACAATATTAAGAACAGGCCGGTAGAAGTGCGATTCAATCCATGGATTATTCCATTAACTATATTTCTTCTTTAAGATAGTTCACTGACGATGATAAGTGTCAAATCCAGAGAATAAATTAGCATAAGGCTCTATAGGAAAGGACTAAATCCAAATTAAAAGGGCATTTCGACTGCAAAATCACCAACTCTGGAAATGAGACGAAAGCTAAATTTTGAGGAGAGACATATACCAAGATAATCTACCGTCTCTAGTACACCAACATCAAATTTTTTGAACAACTGCGCTGCACCTGAATCAATGATCAAAAGGTTATCAACATAATAATAAATCAATATATTCACTTCTAATGGTAGAATAAACATAAATTCATGATGCATTCGTGGGTAAGATCTACGCAAGGCGCAAGAAAGGTTGTGGCTGATTTAGTGGAGGCAGCAAAAAGGGTTGCAGATAAGGCAGCCGAAAACCATTATAATTATTCAGTATTTTCAAACTTTTAGTTATTATGTTTTCTATTTTAGACTTTATACCTGATTAAGAGTCCTAGTTATTATGTTTCCTAGTTTAGTTGTGATTCTATTTTATACTTTATACCCAACTAGGAGTCCTAAATAGGGTTAATGTTTGTTATTTTAAACCCTATTTGAAGGAACTGCTGAGAATAAGAGGAATAAGCAGAATTTTACAAAAAAAATCAGTGTTATAGCGAGGCTCGCCCTCCCTCGGCTGTCATCATAGGTTCGCTAGTGGAAGGGGAGAACACGGCTAAGGGAAAGGAAGTAAGCCATGACTAGATCCTTTGCTAGGGCCCTTATCAATTCACTTCTTAAGTTTCATAATGCTCACTTCTTCCTCTTTACCAATTTGCAGGCTTTCTCAAACAAAGCAAATTAAAATATGCACAGCATCAAAGTCCAAATTGTAAGTTTGAAAACAGCTCAAAACTTTGAAAGTCATCAACATGGAGATTATACATTTATGTCTGTATACAATTGTTTTGTACAGTGTTTATCTACTCATGTTGAATTACTGAGAAACAATCTATTTAACAAAACTTCACAGGATAAAGCATAACAAGCATTTTTTCTCCATCCAAATGACTTGAAGAACTATTACACTACAAGATACAGTACTCCAAGTACTTGTGATTGTATGTTTATTTGGCATGCAAAGAGAAACTGTAAACAGCAGCATCATTCCAGAATTCAAATGAGAAGTTAGGCCACATACAAAATATATAGGATATCTTCAAAATTCCAACAAATATGCAACTTCAATAAGAAAATCACTGCTAATACTAAGCACCAATTGGAACATACCTATTGATATGATAGCAAATGATATCAAAGTTCCAACAACGCCGAACATTACAATTATCATGAAGTTCTGGAAAAACTGCTTCTTTTTCACTTGAAAACTGAGAACGAAAGTCTCAAGTGATCAAAATCCTCATAAGAAGAGAGAAATTGAAAAGCAGAAACTATGTGCATGAGACGTACAACCACACAAAAAATTGAGGACAATTCATCAAATCTAATGAACTAATAATGTGCATATATGGATTTCTTAATGTCAGAATATTTGGAGATTGATTGTTATCATCCTTGAGAATTATAACTAATTATAGACTCCAATATTAAAATGTAAATCAAGAGATAGTATTACTTATAACACACACACACACACACACAACATTACTCCCTATAAATAGGGCTTCATGTACTGTGTACAAAAACACAATATCTTAGAAAGATGTAGCATTTTGGTGGTGACTGTCGATGTAGGCCTTTATGAAAATGTCTGTCTTTCTCTCTCCTAAAACCTTACTTCTGTAAACAGTTAGTAAAAATGAAAAGGAATAGTTCATAACAAGTCAAGATTATTGCTTTTCCAAATGGATCGCTCATTTTAGCAACTCCCATTTAGTGTGACGATCAGAAAGTAAGCAACCAACGAGAAAATCAAATACCATCCTGTTATGAAGAAAGAACGAGAGCTGCAACAGAGGAATCGAGAAGGTGCATTATCCATAACTTGGACTGTGATTACCCGCTACTTACTCACATAAACAAAGCTTTATAAGCATGTTTAGAAGGCAAACATGAAAAGAGAGAAGATAAGGGACAAATCTTGAAAGGATGCTTCTTCTTGTTTTCCTTCAATGAATATTCTTGAAAGGATATCTGAACCTCTGGACTTTGCGAACCAGCATTTGAATGTGATATTCAAGGTAAAGGTACAGAAAACAAAAACAAGTAAAATAGGGAAGCCATGATGATAAGCTTAAGTTACCCTGCATTGAATATGATAGGCGGAAGAAGATAAATAAAGAAAAGCTCTTCGCTGAATACAAATACGTGGGAGCTTCTTCCTTGGGTGCTTAACAGGATAATAATCCCAGTAACAAGACCCTGCAATGAAGCAGCCAAAACATCAGAACACTTTCCAGAGTATGATATGTTTTACCAAACCGTTCTCAACCCAACAACATAGCAAAACAAATCCATAATTAAACAGATAAAAACTCACAATGGCAAGAGCAGTAATCGACTCATTAACCCAGCGATTCTTCTCAAGAAGATGACCAACCAGAATGCAAGCACAAAGGAGTGCAACAAACAAAGTTATGGAATGAACAGACACTTCATCAGTCTGCGTCCTCAAGCCCAACCTTGAAACAACTGAAATCAGACTGGGACTCATCTCATAATACTACCAGAAACAAGCCCCCTGCCCTGACCACCGAAAGAAACAAAATCAATAGCAGACAACTGTAAAAATCTTTGTAAGGCCTAAAGCTTGAAGCAGTAAACAAGAAACGAATCACACCAAATAAAAATTATTTAAAAAAACATATGAGACCCTAAATAAGCCTTCTATGAACTCATCTTTTACCGACTCTGATTCTAAGTCAGCAATTCATGTAACTTTTTCATATGTGAAGTAACCGAGCCAAACCTTTGATACTAAAGATTGGAACTCTATTAATAAACTGTGAAAAGAAGCTACAAATTCAACTTGCTAACCCATCATTCAAAACTTAAATTGTAAAAGAACCAAGAATGAAGAAACCCTCTTTATGACTACTCTTGTAATTTAAGAAAAAAGTACAAGATTCGTTTTCCTCCACTTTATTGGCAACCAAACGGATACTAAAAGGCAACCAACAGTGAAAAGTCGAAAGCATGGTCACGCCTTCCCTCGTACCGTCCAAGGCAATTCAGATTTCTCTTACCATCAACGACATGCTAAGTAAAAAGAAAAAGACAGAGAGGCTGAAGACAAAAGGCGAACTTAAAACCCAAGGATACGTGGCCCTCCAAATACCAAACAGAACAGAACTCTAAATAAGAAACAAGTAAACACTAACCTCGTACTTGGAGTATAAGAGAGAGAAACAGAGAGAGGGTTTTATTTAGTTTAGTTAGAACAGAGAGAAGCTTTTAAGGGGCGGTTGTAAAAGACCGCCAACCAGAGCCTCATTCGTGGCGTTTATTTTAGCGGGTGGGGCTCGAATACGCACCGTTGGATTACGTAGTCGGATATGATTTTCGATTTTTCTATTTCCGTAGCAATGTTATGAATACTGTATCGGGTTTGGTACCGGATTAAGCTCTAGAACAAAACTGTACCGATACCGGATATCGTTTCAGAATATTTTTTAAATTTATAAAATAGTCCCTAAAATTTTTAAAAATTACAAAATAGTCCAAATTGATATATTATACAACTGTACTGTATAATTTACTAGTTTACTGTTTACATCAACCATGCTTTCAAAAATCTTAATAATAAATAATAATGACAATTAATTTGAAAT
>JANVCQ010000009.1:18587342-18603071 GCA_025531925.1 Erythroxylum plowmanianum | reverse complement strand
GTAATCAGATGGGATAACAGGTCGTCTCACTCTGGTGGATTTATCTAACTGCATTAGATATTGTACCCTTAGGAACTATTGTGTGTACATGTATGAATTCATGTTCCTATATAAGAAGGATATAGAGACCTAGATATGCTGGATCTAACTGTATGAGTAGGGGTGCATGATGACTGTAGTATCCACCCTGTTATCATCCGAAGGGTCAAAGAGCCCACCATCATCATAGACTTTGTATTCCAAAAACTTAGTTGATTGTTATTCCACTATTTTGATCCCACCTTCTATACAGTAAAAGCTTTAGCTTTAAAATGGTCGAGATATCTTACTAAATAGCAATGAGCGGAATGAACATGCAATCTTTCTTTATAAAGATTATACTACCTCAATAAGGCAACCCCATATATGAATGTGTGCAAAGTTAAGTTTCCAAACTTCTAGATAATCAGGTAGAATAGCCCTATTCTGCATCGACTTCTTCAAGCACTTTAGGGTGCAATTATTCCTTTCAACAATATGCTATTTTGCTCAGAACTACTCAGCACAGTGAATTAAGTCACTATTATAATTGATTCTAAATATATGCCAAACGGACTTTTTAAAGTCCTTAAATGCCGTTTGCTATGATATTCTCCTCTATGGTCAAATCTGACTATCTTGATGAATTTTTCAATTAGTTCTCAACCTTCAGTCTTTAAGAAAGAACACATAACTATAATGAGAATAATCATCAGCAAAGGTTATAATACATTTAGAATTGCATAATGAAACTGTATAAGGTCTATCGATATCTTTATGTATCGGACTCAATACGTGAAAAACATGAGTTGACCTCAATATTCTTATTAGTCAACTCACCCCTACAACAGTCAGCTCATGTTCACATATCATCATAATCTAGAATTAAAAAATTCTTTCCTTAATCAATCTCTCAACCCTAGCTCTTGAAATGTGACTTAAACTTTTATTTCGTACCATTTATGACTTCTCATTCATCAGAGTTCTTCATTTCATAACTTGTTTACCAAGATACAAAGAAGCATATATCTAATTCAGAGTAGGAAACATTCTATATAAACCATGTGACAAGAAAGTTATATCATTATGTTTTGCATTAAACAACAATTGTACAACAAAAGCATTAAAAACAAAATATTAACCCTCTTTGTCCAAAATTGATCAAAAAAAATCACATATAAAATGTACCGTGTAAAACTCAAATGAACCTTAGTACAAGGTTCAGTATATAAATTCTCTATGAATATTACTTCCACTTTTTCATTGTTGTGAACCATCAATTTCTCTTTCCCTTTATTTGGCTTTATCCTGTATATAACCCCTACATCGTAGAAACACCTTGATTATATTCTCCACTATATAGTCACGAAATACTTAATGCGACTCGCAAATTAGATTCATAAATTAATAAGCCAAGGAGTTACCTGATGATTTTAGTCTTTCTTTTTAGACCTTATAATGTTGGCTTCTTTATGTCATGCAGACCTTTACCAGTACTAGATTGACCAGAATCAGCATTTGGAGAAGATTTAAACTTTCTATCTTTGAACTTAGCAGGCTTCATCTTTGCCTTTCCTTTATTTGCTTCGAGGGCTGTAGGAGTAGCAAACTTGAGTTTCTCCTCATCAGCAACACAATGAGCTACCAAAGTGTTGAAGTCCCATTCCTCATCTAGCAAGTAATATATCATCACCAGATTACTAAACTCTAGAGGAGTTATGTTCAGAGTCTGGTAAACAATGAAGACATCTGGAAAAAGAATGTTTATCATCTTCAGTTTAATGTGAAGATAAATTATTCTTGATATGTACTCCATTACTCCTCCTTTTCCTATATACCTCATGGAGAATAATTCTTACATCAAGAAATTTTTCTCAACATTAGGAGAGATTGTGTATCTCTAGGAGACATTACCAAGAAACTCCTTCGCCATGTCTATGTCTGGAAGTTCACTTAGCAGATAGTTAGGTATGAATCTCTTAATGGTCATCAGACATAATTTGTTAGACTGATCCCAGGCTTCATAGACTGCTTTATGAACTCTCGAGCTTATGGATGTAAGTGGAGATGGCTTATCTGTCCGTATGTCCATGGCAACCTCAACTATGTCCATAATATTCAATACATCCTCCGTCCACTTCTTTGTATTGAAACTGGTCAGTGTTTCAATGATGACATTGATTTTGTTGACAAAAAAAGTGGCTACAAAATAACAATATTTCAATATGTACAAATGTAGGATAACAGTGATACTCAAAGTCATCGAATAGCATCTTTACTAAAAATCCGATTACATATATTATGAAACATCTTTTGACTAAATACATAATATATGCAATTAGACTTCCACATAAAAGCTATTAGAGTACAAACTATTAACTCTTATGACACAATGACCTTTGGGCGAATAGATCACTTGAGCAACAACTTTCCTCCATCTAATGCCGTTACGCACATCTCAAAATGTTATGTAAGGCTAACACCTTTTGACAGAATAACCAAACATAAAATCAGAGACATTCCCTAACATGCAAACAGAACACTTCAAAATACTGACATGAAAGGCCACTTTGGTGACTACATCCTTATCAACACTAAAAAAGTCCACAAACACAAGGGATACATCTTTATGTTATCCTCGCATATTTAATGGGCATATGGTATGTGATAATGTAATATCAATAAATACAAAAATTCGAATACATAATCTCATTGTCACATATTCATACTAAAGACATTCTCTAAAAACTTCATTTGAGACTTTCGCAAGGGAAAATTTTCAGTTGAGCGACTATTGTGCATCATTGGATACTGAACCAATCACCTGAGACACAATAATCTCATGTATCCCCTTATAATAAGTTCATTGCACGAAAATTCACTCAAAAATGACTTCAGAATGTCTCAATTTCTTTTCTGAGTAACTATCATGTGATCCCGAAACTGAACATGAGACCCAAGATATAAAAACTTGAAGTATCTCTCTTATATAATGTCCGAAGCATGAAAACTTACTTGAAATCAGATTCAGAACGCCGTAAGTCCTTTTCCTGAAGCTAAACTTTAATTTGTTACTAATGTAATAAAGCTAGAAAAATGAAAATTTCATTTTATAAATTTTTCAGACCCAAAAATTGACCCAAAATATCCCGGGACACTCTTACGGAAAATCTGAAAATTTTGTGTGTGTGTCTTTTTAAATTACTGTAGCTACTAACGTCAGCAGTGTGTCATCGTACTGTAACATTGACATCATCTGCTGATGTCAGCTGCGAGTGGAGAGTTGTGACATGTATCACTAATGCCGCCCAACGACACGCTTCAACAATGTTTGGTATGTGTATTGCACGTGCCAGACGTGCACCTAGGAGCTCTTATCAGCTGGCATGTGTGTTGTATGCTCGACACGTGATGCGACACTATTCACCACGCGCACGTGCCAGATGTACCATCCCACGAGTGACATTGTTTACTCGTCGAGTATGTGTGGCACACACGCTCGACATCTCCGTCACCCTCGCTAGAAAATGTTGATTTTCGACGAGTTTCGGGCTAATTTTTAGCACTCCCGAGCTCATTTTCACCTAGTTTCTCAAGGCTAAATACATGTATACTACTTTCATACAATAAATAGCAAGAAAAAATCGAGAAACAGAAGTTTATTCTCCAAAAGGCTTATGGAGAGAAAAATCGAAAAATTTTCATTTTTAATCACCTAATTACGTATCCCAGATCGAATGTGAAAGGGTAAGAAACGAAGAGATGTAGAAAATACCTGATTTTAGTTCTACAACTTCAAACAAGCTTTCCGAAGCAGAAAATAATGCAAATCTACCGCTGTCTTCGCAGGAACTCCTCATATGAACGCGGTCAATGTATTCCTACAGTTTTCTCAAAACGTAAGCTCTCTTAACAGGTCAGAGAATCTTTATGCTTACGATTGATATGAGCAACTATAGGAAATCTTAACCTTTATATATAGCTTCCATATCGAACTTCTCCATCACAGATATGATATGAGTCCGGTCTTCACTAATTGGAATCTATTTTCTACCCGAACTTCGACTCGTTGATTTAGATCATTTATTGAGCCACTCTATTATCTTTATCCGGATCAAATTACGTAACTTAACCGATAAATTATTTAAAAAATTAAAAAATGTAATTAAATATTTTCCAACTTTATGGAAATTTACAAAAATGTCTAACAGGAACTAAAGATCTTAATGGCATATGAAGAAGAAGAAGATCAATCATTGTTTAGTTCAAATAAAACACCTTCTTAAGGATACAACTCAATCCATGAAAGACAGCTGGGTTCAAATATAATAGGTTGACGGTCTCAAAAGATAATTATTTATTTCAAAAAAATCATATGAAAATTAACTACAAAGGATTTTAGTCATACGTAGTTTTCACGAGGGATCGATGTTGCCAAGTAGTGTCATTTTAGAAGCTTATTTCTCTACAAAGGGTCAATGTGATTAGTGATATTGGTCATCACAATGGAACACCATATGTTTGAGGTGAAGAGTCCTCATCGATGGCTTCAATGCAACAGAACTATCAATTCAAGTGACCTCAAGTCCATTTGCACTGGTACGGACTCGGTGTGTAATAACTCTTGTAATAATGCACTCATTGCATAGCAAATGGAAAACATTATTTGGATAGGACCCTTCACAGGATTCAATAAATTCTTCGGAATTAAAAGTTGGCATCCGGCCAAAAAGCAGTAAAAATTGCTTCCTCGTCTTCTCTATCAACTCTGGAATCATGTCGCGAATGACTCATTCTCGTACAGGAAAACAATGTACGGAAATGCACTTTTACAGGGAATCAAAAACCATAACGTTCATAGTTGTTTTATTAACATTCGTAGGAAGTGTTTGGTTCTGTTGTTCGCCCAATAGAGAACATCACATTCGAAGGTGGCAATAGCTTCTCAAGGGTGTTGAATTGACGGTTAGCTACCATAGGTCAGTGGTTTTTCATCCAATATATATTTAGTTTTTAGCTTCTATTTTTTCAACTAAAAACAAAAATTTGTTTAAGTTTAATTTTAATCTTAATTTAGTTATATTTTTATCACCCATATAATTACATATTGCATAAAATTTAAAAATAAATTATTTTTAATTGATTAACTTTATTTTAATCTCTCATATAATTTTATTAATAAATTATCACAAAATTTAAAAAATAAGTTATAAATTCATATTTAATTAAATATATTTTTATTATTAAGTCAAAACATTTGAAATTTATATATTTTGAAGATATTTAAATTGAATTATATTATTAATAATTATTTAATTAATTTTATTACAAAATTTAAATAAATTATTAAATTATTCGTATTTCTTATTAATAATTGATATATCAAATAATTAAAGAATATATATTTATTTGATAGTAATCATATTATAAAATAGAAAAAAAAGATAAATTAATAATTAATATATTAAATAATTAAATAATAGAAAAAAGATAAAAATAATAATTAATATATGAAATAATAAAATAATATATATTTAGTTGATAGCAATCAAATTATAAAAAATAGAAATAGAAGATAAAAAAAATCACTTTTTATAGTTTTCAAAATGGAAAAAAGAAAAACCAAAAACAAAAGAAAAAAGAAAAACTTAAATAAACAATTTTTGTTAAATTTTCAAAAAAAACATAAAATCAAAAGATATTTCAATAGTAAATAAAATTTGAATTTTTAAATAAAATTCTAAGACCTTTAAAATTTATAATGTGATTAAAAAATTATTTAATATTAGTTTAATCAAGTACTCTATGAGAATTATTCCATACGAATAACTAAATAATAAAATTAAGACCTACTTTTATTTTAAAAATTAAAATCCTATAAGTAATGAATCGGAAGATTACTCTACCAATTAGAAGAAAGCATCAAAATGGAACAACCAACGAGAGCGCTTCCCGGTTGTCTTTTCTCTAGGGACAAAATTGCCATTCTCATTTCGAGGTCCGGTTCGGTGAGTGCGTCTCAACCCTAATCATCGTCGTTATCATCACCATGTGATTCGGACCCACTTATGATGTGGATGCTGGATTCTCCTTAGAGCATGTCAAAGTAACCATCCTTTCATCGAATGATGAGGCTACGAAAAACTCTCCAATCACCAAATGTTTAGAAGACCATCACCATCCAATCCTTCCTTTCTCTCATTAATGTCTAAGGACTTGTGTCGCAATCAATAGATTACATTAATTATTTGCAGATTTTATGAACGCCTAGTTGACATTAGATTAATATAGACAATTTGAAGTTATTTATTTAAAGATAAAATTGTATAAAATAATTTTTAAAAATATGAGCATTATATTTTAGTATTTTTTTTGATTATTCTTATAAGAATTTAGTTAGAACAAAAGAAGTCAACGCAGTCATTTTAAAGTTAAATGAAGATGTATATAATGGAATGATAATTTTTTGTATTTTTTGACTCAAATTTAATAATAATTCAACTTCAAAACTTAAAATTAAAAACATTAAACTTAAATAATAAACTTATTATTCATATCTCTATTTTTATCTATATCTCTATCTCTACTGATTTGTAATAATTTTTGGATGTAATAATCCTTTAATCCCGTAATTTATCAACCTGGAAGAGCATTTGCAAAATCAGCTGATTGATTTTAATTTGCTAACCTAATCAATTAATTATCAAATATAATCATCAGCAATTTAATATAGTCAAATAAATAGCTAAAATTTTTTTCTAAAAAATGACTAACAATTCATTTACCAAACAAGTGATTAAGCATTTCAGCTGCCACACAAATAATTCCAAAAGTACAGGCCTCCAGGATTTGTACTCGAGTGGTTCCAATCCAAGTCTTACCCATTACTTTTCCAGCTTGTAAGTGTTTAAATCTGCATTGGTCTGAAATGCATCGCTAGCTAAAGTCCAAGCGAAGCAACAATTGCATCCATTCCAGAGAGAGATTCCCGGAGAACCCTGTCCCTGCGTGCGTGGGGTTAATTATTAATTAAAACCTTAATCACCATTAAACTATCCTCTTCATCAGCCTTTGCTTTCTTAATAGAATACTCTATATATACCTCGTTGCCACCTATATAATTTATTCCCCTAAAGCTTCTGATGATAACTTCTTTGCCGTTTCATTTCATTTCGCTTTCGACGTAAACAGGACAAGGCATGCTGCCGAAGAGATACATATCCCATGTCCTTTTCACTTGTGACACAAATACCCTTCATTCTTACGGCACCATGACAGCAGTTCAAGGGCCATTGTAGTCATTTTACTATAATTACCGAAGCACTTAGTCCCAGCCCCAGCTCACTGATTTGCACCTCTTTCATGTTGTACCTAGTCCGTACACTGTCAAAAAGTGCTTGCCATCAGACGGTGTTTGATTAAGCGTTGTTTGTGTACTTTACAGGATCAATGCCTACACCAACTTATTGAGAGATTAGATCAGGGCCGTCGGAATCCAGTAAATTATTCTGGTACTTTGTCTCACACTCAACGATGATAGTGGAGAAACCTGTAGCGAGCCATAACGAACCAGGGAGTCAAATATGATTGAACGGTCATGATGCCATCATAACTAAAGCTCCATGTGTGATCATTACTCATCTCGATTTTCGATCCTTGAGATCAAGCCGTCCAACACCAAACATAAGCTGCCCCCTCCTGCGCATCGTCGCAGTTTATCACACCCTCATCCCCATAAATTAGAAGAGAAAATCACCGAAGGAGAAATAGAAAAATATCGCCACGTAGGACAGTGGCTCCACTCCTAGCGCCCGATTCTGCGGCTCAGGTTCGTCGACAGCGGATAAGATCCTCTTCTACAACCGCCATCCAAAGGCCAAGACGAATCCTACCCACGTGTCACAATCCTACCTCTCAAGATAAAGTTCTGCGCGTCACTGGATAAAAACTCCCCCCATCCTTAATATGTCAACAATTTCTCTCTCTCAACAGGTTGCTTACTCTCTCTCTCTCTCTCTCTCTCTCGAGCTATCTCTCTCTAAAGACGATACATTTATCTCCAAACTAAGTTCATGTCTTCTCAGATCTAAAGCGACAACAACAATCGAAGTAGTTCTGTGTCGTGGGTTATCTCTTATTCAAGGTTTGGGCACCACCACGAAACGACGTTCGCTGGGCATTGATGTTGAGAATGGCGAGCTCGTTCCCTGAGGAAGTTTTAGAGCATGTGTTCTCGTTTATACAGAGTGACAAAGACAGGAACGCGATTTCAGTGGTGTGCAAGTCGTGGTACGAGGTGGAGAGGTGGTGTCGTCGGAGGATTTTTGTCGGGAACTGCTATGCGGTGAGTCCGGCGACGGTGGTTAAGAGGTTCCCTGACGTCAGGTCGGTGGAGCTCAAAGGGAAGCCTCATTTCGCTGACTTCAGCCTGGTCCCCGACGGTTGGGGTGGTTATGTATACCCGTGGATCGCGGCTATGGCGACGACATACCCGTGGCTTGAAGAGATCAGATTGAAGAGAATGGTGGTTAGTGATGAGGCCTTGGAATTAATTGCTAAGTCGTTTAAGAATTTCAAGGTTTTGGTGCTCTTTTCTTGTGAAGGGTTCTCTACTGCTGGGCTCACCGCCATTGCTGCTAATTGCAGGTTTGTTTGTTAGAAAGCATTTTTCTTTTGTTTCGTTTTGTGGGTTTGTTGTGTTAAGATTGTTTGGTTGGTAGAGGGAGTTTGAGGAAGTGTAATGAGATGAAATATTTTGGTCTCTTCAGTCGTTCTCTTGGTTTTGGAGTAGTCGAACTTAATAGTTCGGAAGAGTTAGTTATTAGCGGAGGTTAGAAATGGTGATGCTTTTGATGATTTGCTTGGTTTCACTGTGCTTACGTTACATCTTAAAATGGGATTTTGTGTTTTGTTTTCACGTGTCGAGATGATGCATGGTTCAGTAAGTGGGTAATTATGTTGAATGTACATGGCAAGATCTATTTGGGTTGGCTTCCATGTTCAAGTTCTTATTTTGTTGTGGCTCTGAGGATCTATTTCTAGTTTTTTTTTTTTTTGGCTTTGGGCGTTGTGTTGTTGTTGTTGTTCTTGCTTTGCTCTTTAGGTATCTTCTCTTCCTCTTGAATTTCGGCGATTTGTCAGATACTTGGTTTTAGTTTCTATTTATGTTATCTGTGTTCAAATTAGCAAATACGTATGCTAGTTTCTTGATTTGGTTGCCTTCTATTTCTGCCGTCTCCTTGTTTACGTTAGATCCACGAAAACCTAGTCAAGATAGCCCAATTCGCTTCTTCTTATGTAACATTTTTATCATTGGGTGCGTTGTTCGCTGCGACTGAGTATGATGTGGGCGTGTTTTGGCTTTTGAATTCTGTTTTGTCCTACATTGTGGTTTTGTTTGGACATTTCAACTAAGATTTTATCTGGCTACAGTGAAAAGCGTCAGGAAGCTATTGCTTTCTACGATTTTGTCATCGAGTGTTGACAATCTTGCTAATGTGATACAAATTTTGGTATTGGGTTGTCGCATTCTTGTTGGTGTCACTAATCACTAATTTGGCATTCGTAGTTGAGGAAGTCATGTTTTGCCCTAGGAAAGCAATTGGTTTTGGTACATAATTAAGATGCTAGCTTTAGATTCCTTATTTTATCCCTAGTAGTGATCTTAAGTTCTTCTTTATTTTTGAAAACAAATCGCAATTTATTTTCTTTCTTTCTATTCTTGAGATAAATGGCTAAATTTTTATTGTCACTGCAAGTCTCTCATGCGGTTTTCTTTGAGTAAGCTTCTTTGTTTGCTCATTTTTGAATTTGCTTAATTGTCTGCAGGAATCTGAGAGAGCTGGATTTGCGAGAAAGTGATGTGGAAGATACAAGTGGGCATTGGTTGAGCCATTTTCCTGACACCTTCACCTCACTGGTTTCTCTTAACATCTCTTGTTTACTGTCTGAAGTGAGTTTCTCAGCCCTGGAGCGCCTTGTGGGTCGATGTCCCAATCTGAGAACTCTTCGGCTGAATCGAGCCGTGCCCCTCGACAGGCTTGCTGATCTCCTTCGACGAGCACCCCAGCTTGTAGAATTGGGAACGGGTGCCTACTCAGCTGAGTTGCGACCTGATGTGTTTTCAAACCTCTCTGGAGCTTTGACTGGTTGTTCGGAACTGAAGAGCCTCTCTGGGTTCTGGGATGTAGTTTCCAGTTACCTTCCGGTGCTTTACCCTATTTGTTCTCGTTTAACTTCTTTGAACTTGAGTTATGCGACTATCCAAAACCCTGATCTCTCTAAGCTTGTTTCTCAATGCCAGAGTTTGCAGCGACTATGGGTAATTTTTACACTTTGAAGTTATAACAGAAAACAAATGCAAATTAATTTGACAAGTTGTCTCTTCCTATCTTGTTATTGTGCCTGAATTTTTTTTCAGTAAATCATCTGAAGTGTACCACCTTTATATGCTATTAAAAACGTTGTTAAGATGGTTTCAAAGTTATCTTATTCTCTTAAGCTTATAAAGGTTGCTTTTGCAGGTATTGGATTGTATTGAAGATAGTGGACTGGAATCTCTTGGAGAAGTCTGCAAGGAACTGCAAGAATTGAGGGTATTCCCATCTGACCTTGGGGCAGAGCCGAACGTATCTTTGACAGAACGAGGCCTTGTTGCTGTTTCTCATGGGTGCCCTAATCTCCAATCTGTCCTGTACTTTTGCCGTCAAATGACTAATGCTGCCTTAGTTACAATTGCCAGGAATCGTCCGAACATGACTCGCTTTCGTCTTTGCATTATTGAGCCACGGACTCCTGACTATGTCACGCTACAGCCCTTAGATGTAGGTTTTGGAGCCATTGTAGAGCATTGCAAAGAGCTCCGGCGACTTTCCCTCTCAGGTCTCCTTACAGATCGTGTATTTGAGTATATTGGAACTCATGCCAAGAAACTAGAGATGCTGTCTGTGGCTTTTGCCGGAGACAGTGATCTCGGGCTCCATCATGTGATGTCTGGTTGTGAAAGTCTTCGTAAGCTGGAGATCAGGGATTGTCCCTTTGGGGACAAGGCTCTCTTGGCCAATGCTACAAAGCTGGAGACAATGCGATCCCTTTGGATGTCTTCTTGCTCAGTGAGTTTTGGAGCATGTAAATTGTTAGGACAGAAGATGCCCAGACTCAATGTTGAAGTTATTGACGAGAGGGAACCTCCAGAATCGAAACCGGAAAGCTCCCATGTTGAGAAGCTGTACATATATAGGACAGTTGCAGGGACTAGGTTCGACAGGCCTGGTTTTGTTTGGACGATGGATGAAGATTCTGCACTTCGGAAATCCTAACAGGTCCTATGCATTCATTCATCAGCAACAAACTTGATGCACTGATTGCCTACTTATTGATATTTTACCTCACTCTGGTAGATGGATTCAGAAGGTACATTCTCTATATGTCCTCACTACTTACCATCTCCTTTTTGTGTAGCCTGGCTCAATTGCAGCCCTGATTGGACAAAGTTGGGAAGGTACTTGAGTGCTCGTTTGCCATCTATTTTACTCTTGGCTGAGCTATTGGTTACCACGTTGGTGGTCAATAAAAAGTCGAAACTTTGTGTGGTTTTAGCTTGTATCAGGAAGAGTTGTTATTGAATCGGGTACAATTGGTGTATACAATATCTAGATTTCCTGGCTTTTTAGAATTTATTGAGACGGAAATATTTGGGCAACTTGTTACTTGCCTGCTTTTGACCTTAAATCTTTTTGACTAGTGTACTAACTTGCGTAGCTCACCTCTATGATGTCAAAGTGGTCTTTACTTCTATGCATAATCATTTGGATTTGACTTTATTATACAGGTAAAGCCTAATGTCATCAAACGTTTTCCGGGTGAACCATAAGCAAGATCCCTGCCTTAAAGGTTCAAAAAGACACTTCGGTCTAAGTTGGTGTTTCTATGTCCAGGGATGGAATCTTGAACTTTACCATCATTAGTAGTTCCATTCCTCGATGGTGATGCACTGGTAATGGCCATGAATGCAAAATATTTTCACCAGATTCTAGGTGACGAAACAATCCTTGAAGCCAAGATTAGCTGCACACTAAGGGAGCCAGGGGCTGGGGAAATTGGGAAACAATAGATAAAGGCAGAGAAAAGAGTTCCTCTGGATGCCTGGATGGACCATGCCCGATTCTGGCTTTTTTTTTTTAATCATTCCTCTGTCAAATTTATGAGCCTCGACAGTTGTGCCACGTGATAGATTTGGTAACATTGGTTAAAGTCCACAGCTTTTTGTTTCTTCTGAAGCCTTTCTTTCCTACACTACTCATCGTCCCGTAACATCTACCAATTTTCTCAGATATGGCGAAAAGCCCCCCATTCTCTAGTAAGATCAGCCATATGCTGAACTGCGTATATTAAGAAAAGAATAACATTTTATAAAATTAGGTTCAGTGAAGATAAAAGGCAACGGTGTGTGTCTGCTGCTAGTGGGTTTAATCAATAATAATCCATAATGGTCTAACGTTTGATGCATTTATGATTCATTATATGTGTCTATATAGATATCTGCAACTACGGTAGCTGCTGATTTCATGTCTGTTGTTTTACTGTTTCACCTTACCATGGGGCAACAGTCACACATTAACACTGTTTGTGTTCTATTTTATAAACAGTTGTCCGTCGTTGCACGGTATAATCTATGACCAATCAGAGACACGAGGCAAACCCAGGAGGCCTTTGACTAGGGAATCAATCATTTTAGCTCTAAATCAACACAATTGACAACAAATCATTCTTGGTGCCCCTCCATTCTTTAACCCATTCCTTTACCCTAATACCATTTTAAAGCCTCAACTTGGTGATGGAGTTGGCCAAGGTATCACATGGACATAACTAGAACACACTACGGTTCATAAGCGAAAAGTGAGATATAAGTGTAAACCAACAGTGACCATCGCCCTTGAAAAAAATGAAAAATGGTCTTTGTAGCAGAGGAAAGTAAGTAAGTCCGTTCATTGTGAATACCAAGATAGGATTCTATGCACGTTTACGTCTGCTAATGTAACTACTTTAGATGCAAAGAAAATATCTATTGATTAGTTCTTAACCCTTGAATACATTACAAGGCCAAATGACAGCAACAATTCAATGAACAAGTGAAATTTAAAGAGGTCTAATAATAGGAAGCTTACCCCATAGCCTTAAGATTGATGATTCCACTTTCACTTGATGTCGACACATTTGTCTCTGCATACTTTTCCACCGAACCTAGCATGGACCTGTAAACTTATGAGATGATCAACGAAAGGGACGCTTAATAAATTCATATTCTTAGTTGACTTGACCTAAGACCTAATCTACATTTCCTCTGCATATCATTCCATTTTTCCTTTAGGAAGAAGGTCAAGAACAAGGGTATGGGGAAAGTCTGTTGGTATGAATTGGAAGAGGGCAGTCCGCCTTTGATGAAAATTTTGATGGCTCTGGTCATTGCTATTGCTCTCATGACCACTTGTACTCGACCTCCACGGCGCTTTGTAGTGTGTAGAATTCCACAAGGCGTGTTAATGCATAAGAATACTTAGGATTGTGGCGCTGTCTTCTTGGATTCCCAGTACTGGTAGGATTTTCTTTTGAAGTAAAATTATATCGTCCGAGCTAGTAAACAAGGAGGTACTCTCATCTTCCAAACCCCTCATGGTATTCGTCGATTTTGTCCTTCAGAATGTTATATACTTGGTTATTCCAACAAAATCTCGATGTATCATGTTTCCACATGTAAACCAGAGTCATAAGTGGCATGATGTACCAGGTACTCCTGTTCATTATTGCAGTAACTTTTTTTTTGCACTTGGTCTTGCATATGCGTTGAGATAGATAGCAGGAAGCAAGGAATAACAAAAAAGCAGTATAAACTTATATTTTAGTATGAACCTCAGGCAAGGGCAAGTCTTGTTTAACATGATGAGAAGAAGAATACGAAGATCGCTCAGCCAATCTCGGATGTTCAAATGTAGCCAGTAGTTGTAACAAAAACCATTTTAACTCAAAAAAGATTACTACTTAATAAGGTTGGCTAAAAAACACAAGCATCTTACCATCGGCTGGTTGTGGATCGAGCCCTGTTTTAAACATATTCGTTAGATCAATTCTATAAAATTTGGGCTCTAGAGGTGTTAGTTATCTTAAGATCGAACGAATTCTGAGGCAGAAACTAATAATTGGAAACTGTTTTTGAAACAAATGTTCATGTTAGGATTACACACGCCTATGTCAGTGGTGAACAAAGTTATGTGGATAAATGTATAAGCTTCCGTAATTATGTTCGAGTTGAATTATGAAACTTGATGATAAACATGCCTATATAGAATCAAACATGCTCATGTTGTTGATAGATATGATTGTGTCTGTCGTTCCTGTAAGTCACCTAGACCATGTATTCCTGTGACATCGAGTTTTGAAGCTTAAAAGTTCAACACGGTCATTACACATGGTTATGTGGGCAACCGTGTGGTATAAAATCTTATCCTTTTGAGATTAAAAGATAAGTTCGAAAGACCAAGGTTGTATGAAATATAAACACTTGATAAAAGAAGAGTTTTAGAGTTAAAATAGCATTATCCAACAACAATTTTAACGTAGTTTAATTTCTAAGATTAGCTGAGAGTAGCATTGGTGTGTATATAAATTTTTACTCAATCCTAAAGCTAAGTGAGAGATTACTATGGTTGTTTTGTAAGGTGTTATCACGACCCAAAATAGGCGCGTGACCGGCAAGTGATATTGAGGTTTCGAAATCCTAGATCACGGGTAAAATAAATTCAAACTTTAAGAACATAGTAAGTTCATACAATACAATAACATGGTGCACATCAAAAAGAAGTTTTACAACTCATGAAATCATGTCACTACGAATGCTACAATACAAAATAAATGAAAATAAAGAAAGAACATACACAAACGTAGGTAAGCTGCAACGGACACGTCACCGGAGTCACTAGTGTGAAGCTGGTGGTAGCTGACCTGAAAAAAAGTTGAGGGGAGTTATATCTTGCTGAGTAAGCTTATATTGTTTTACGATACTCAATGTTATGCGTACAATCATGCATGAATATCAAAATATCTACACATCATGCTATACATTTAATCACATTAACAACATAAATAAATTGTGGGAGAGAATATCTGTAGGATCTTATTATCAAAGGGTAATGTTGGGACTCGATCCGGAAATCGGATCCCAATCGAAAAACGAAACAAAGGAAGGCAAAATCAAAGCGAATTCAAATAGGATAATTTGAATTCGAAGGTGAAACGAATAACAAATACAGAAACAACGAATCAAACAACAACGGTATCGGAAGCGAAACAAAGACGTATCGAAGTCAAAAGCGAATTGGATCGAAACGAAAGCAAAAATAGCGAAGCGAAATGAATACGAAACGAAGGTAGAACGAAAATTAACAAAACGGATCCGAACTTAAACGAATGAAAGCAAAAGAAGAAACAAAAACAGATCGGAATAATTGAACTGAAACATATCCGACATCCGGGAACATACACTTAAACAAATGACGCGTTGGAAACCTTGACTAAACCTATTCGAAAACCGGTATAAATTTTTTTTTCTTCTTTTTCTTATTCATTTCTTTTTCATTTATTTCATCTTTAATCAATTTCATTCAAAACATCTCCAATCATAACAAACTTTTTAACAACCATAATCCATCTTTTAAA
>JANVCQ010000009.1:18556460-18573751 GCA_025531925.1 Erythroxylum plowmanianum | reverse complement strand
TTATGTATTCTATATATTATACGTGATTTCTATATTAACAAGTGATTTACTACACTAATAACATGTCCAAGTCTAGAGATAACAAAGAGACTAAGAAATGCCATTATTGCACTAGACCTGCACATATAAAGAAGTTATGTTATAAGTCGAAGAGAGTCTAGAATAAGCAAGACAATTAGGTGGAGATGACATTATAGCATTACAACAACATCAAGAACATATGATGATATGTTGAATTTTATGAATAGTTAGTTTCTCCATATTAGTCACTTAGATTCTGAGTTGCTTGTTCATATAGGGGCTTCCTAGAATTGTGTTCCAAAGATGGAACACATCACCAATTATAGGAGTGAAAGTGTAAAGATGAGAAATCAGAGCTCTACTAATATAGGATTGAAAGTGTAAAGATCATAAATCAGAGCACTACTAACATTGTCAATATGGGTGACATTCAAGTTAAGAACGATATTAAGTGCATATTGACCTTGAGAGGAGTATGAGATATTCCTAGCTTATGCCTCAATTTGTTGTCTACAAATATGCTTAACCAAGAAGGATAGTGGTATACGTTTAAGGATAATAAGTGGAAGTCGTCTAAAAAAGCATTAACAGTTGCTCGCAGTGGATTGTATTGCACTTTATACAAGACACACTTAGAGGTATATATTGGAGATTGCATGTCATTAAGGAGAATACTTCTCCAAACTTGTGGCATCAAAGATTGAGACATATTAGTGAGAAGGGGAACAAATTACTAGTTAATGGTGTTATAAAGAGGATGAATATAACCATTTTGGAGAAGGTTTGATGCATGCTCCGAATGTCTAGTATACCAAAATCCTTTTGGGCTGAGGTAGTACAAACCATAGTATATGTGATCAATAAAATTCCTTCAATCCCTTTAGATCTTGATATTCCCAAGAGAGTATGGAAAGGGAAGGATTTGACTTATACATATACAAGGCTATTTAAAAGCAAAGCTTTTAAACATATGTCAAAAGAGTAAAGATTGAACTTGGATTCAAAAACTAATCTTTGTATATTTGTTTGACATGGTTATGAGGAGTTTGGATATAGGCTCTACGACCCCAAAAATAAGAAGGTTTCCAAAAGCAAAGATATAGCCTTTTACGAGCATAAAATGGAAGTAGATCTAATCAGTGAAGACAAGATTACTTTTAGCAATTTATCTTTCAGTATAGCAAATTCTTTCTATAGGTGAAAGAAGGCAAAGGATATGAGCTAATATAGGATGATAATAACTAGATGTAATATGATAAAGATGAGCCGTATGAACCACATCTAGTAGATAATGTAAAAGAAGTCTATGAGCATCATAAGTAGAAAAAGAAACATGTTTAAATGTTGGAAGATGTCTAACTTCAAAGTCAACTAGAGAGAAGAAGCTTTCAATAGGATAACCTAGTTTAGAATATCTCCTAGCTATTACTAAGGGGGATCCAAAGAATTTTCAAAAAAATTAATCATTGAAAAAAGACTCTCAGCTGAAGGCAATATAAGATGAGATGGATTTGTTGAAGAAAAATAAAACCTATGAGTTAGTGAAGCTTCTAAAAAATAATAGGGCAATTAAGATGATGTCTATACATAATGTTTTATGTCTAGTTACGAGTATAAATTTGGACCTTGAATAGCTTGATGTGAAAATTTCCTTTTTAAGTGGAGATTTAGATGAGCAGATATATATTGAGTTATTGGAAGGGTTCAAAGTAAAAGGAAAAGATGACTTTGTGTGCAAGTATAAGAAGCATCTTTATGGGCTCAAATAGGTACTAAGACAATGGACAAGAAGTTTGACTTGTTTATGACAAGCAATGGTTATAAGTGAACATTAACTGATATTTTCTTGTACTTTAAAAAATTTCTCGGTGGTAAATTCATCATTCTTCTCTTGTATATAGATGATATGTTGATAGTAGGACAAGATTTTGGCATGATGTACATGTTAAAGGAGGACTTGTTTAAGTCCTTTGATATGAAATATTTAGGTTATATAAAATAATATTGTGAATGGACATTATTTGTGATAGGAAGGATAGAAAGTTGTGGTTGTCATAAGAAAAATATATTAAATGGGTGCTTAAGAGGTTCAATATGAAGAAGGTTAAGCTTGTTAGTACACTAATAGTAACTCATTTCAAGTTGAGCAAGTAAGCTTATCCTACCAGTAAAAAGGAGAAAGATATTATATCCTTCATTCTGTATTCCTCTATTATTAACTCTTTGATGCATGCCATAATGTGCGTAGACTAGACATTGCACACATAATTAAGTTGGTGACAAAATTTTTATCCAATCCAGGAAAGGTACACTAAGAAGCAGTAAAGTAGATCTTCAAGTATTTGTAGGGCGCTTCAATATTATGTTTATATTTTGGAGGTGGTGAACCAATTCTAGAAGGATACACATATGTGGACATGGTTGATGATTTCACTAACAGAAAGTCGACCGTAGGTAACTTGTTCAAATTTATTGGAAAGTCATTTATTTGCAATCCAAGCTCTAGAAGGGTATAGCTTTATCTACTACTGAGGCAAAATATGTTGCATCTATAAAAGAAAGTAAGGATATGCTTTGGTTGAAGTGGTTTCTTAAAGAATTGGACATGGCACAAGATGAGGATATGGTTTTTTTGTGATAAACAAAGTGTTATGGATTTAAGTAAGAATTCCATGTATCATTCCTTCACTAAGCATATCGATGTTATATATTATTGGTCACAATTTATCATTGAGAAGAAACTAATAAAATTAAACAAGATTCATATAGACAAAATGGTAACAATATGTTGACGAAGATGGTTCCTAAGAGCAAGATTGAGCTTTGTAATAAGCTTCTTGAGATGACTTTCAAATGATTAATGAAGTGGTTGATTTCTCCTCTGAAATGAGATAGAAGGGGACATTATTGTGGTCCTGGACTATTATATATATATTTGTTAGATTTAAATTTGGACTTTGGAAGTGTTACCTATTTTCACAACAACAACAATAATAACCCCAGTGTACAAAACACTGCTTTTTGCAAGGGTTAGGCGTAGGACATCAATTGTACACAACCTTCCCTTTTTCATTTTACAAGTAGGTTGTTTCCTTGAATTGAACATGTGACCTTTTGGTTACAAAGTAATAATCTTACTAGTTAGCTATTTTCATGGATAAAAAAGAATGAAGATCAGAAAGATTTAAGGCATAAACTAAATGATTGGAAGCTACTTCTAAAGTATGAACTCATCTTAGGGTTATACACACCCCATGTTAATGGTGGACATAGTTGCATGGATGGACTTGTAAGCTTTTGTAACCATGTTTGAGCTAAATGATGACAATGCAGGATAGATATGTCCATTTTGTTGATGGACATGACTATATACATCAATTGTGTAAGTCATTGGGACCACTTATCTCTATAACATCGAGTTTTGAAGTTTAAAATTTAAACCCAGTCCATGTGGGTGACCATATACGATATAAATTCTTATCCTTTTTTAGATTAAAAATAAGTTTGAAAGATAGAAGTTGTATAAGACAGAACACTCGACAAAAAAAGCGTTTTATAGTCTATATAGCATTATTTAACTACAATTTTATTGATGTTTGATTTTTAGGAATAATTGAGAGTAGTATTTTTGTGTGTGTGTGTGTCTATATATATATATATATATATATATATATATATATTTGTACTCAATCCTAGAACTAGATAAGAAATTACCTATGGTCATTTTGTGAGGTACTCTTGAGTTATAGCTAGTAATGAAACTTTAAATGCTTGTATCTTAATATTTTTAATTGAGTGAAATTTTCTATTGGTTTACATAGTTTGTTTAATATTTTCTTTTAGTCATTTATATTGTTTGAGTAGTTTAATCTTGTGAAAGTTATTACTTGGAGTTTAATATAGCTAGGTAAAATTATTATATGATAATTATACATATTAAGAAGCTATTATAGTTTGAACTTCATAAGAGTTTGACCAAACCTTCCTCTCAATCCTTGCTCTTTCTTGCTCCACTTGTTGCTTTTTACGCAATTATCTCAAAAATTTGCAGCTTTTTACTTTTCTTATTCTTAACCTGTAATGACCATAAAAGTATAAATGTCTTTAATGACAACCTCTACCCGAAGTTTTTTGTAATTGCAACATAATCATGACATATTGCTGATTGTAGGCTATTATGATAACTAAAGTCTTATATAAGTAGAATTGCATTTGCTAAAAATTGGAACAACTACAAAATGTGACAATAGAACTAAACTTACAATTTGCTTTAGTACTTGTAACCAATATATATAAATTAAAATAAAGAATTGTAAGTTCGATTAGCATATTTTGACACATTAATGTAATAGCACAATAAGACATGAAATCATAATTCTTCATTTGAACATGAGAACAGAAAGAGAAATATTAAAAAGGTGGGATAATCATGTCAATAATAGTATTGTAATAAAATCAATTTTTTCTAATGAAGTGTTGGGAAACTAATACCTTACATCACTTGCAAATTCATACAAATATAGAAGGAACAATATTAGTGCAACAAAAATTTTATTCTTGATTCTTGCATAAAATGAAATATTGCATGACTATTTATAGAATTAAAGGAGAATTCTAGATTCACTTAATTAAAATTTTTTAATATTATAATACAAAAAAGAAAATATTTTCAATAACAATAAAATTTGTATAACAACAAAATATGGTTAATATGCTTATGTTCCATTATATCTTTCTTTAGATAATTTTAAAACTATATGTTTATATATGTTTACTGTTATCATGAAACACTACATTATTTGCAAAAGTTTGAGTGTATTTATTGTCAATCATAATTTATTACTTCAATTTTTTTCTAAAAAAATTTCTTTGAACAACTTTATCAACTAAATAACATGACAAGGATAAAAAGTAGCTACCATATACTTTGATTTACATATAGAAAGTGTGACTATGAATTGTTTCATTAAACACTAGGAGGTTTCATTATTTTCTAAAAAGAAAACAAACTTAGTTGTACTTTTTTTATCATTAAGATCACTAAAAAAACCAATATCATAAGATTAATTAATATTTGATTTTTTGGAAGATGAGTAAAACATCTCATAATCAATCATTATTATAAGAATTTAATAATTAAATTTTTTAGAAGATGAGTGAAACAAGTTATAGTCAATAGTACCTTTGATATATCAAAAAATTATTTTATTTGTGTTCAAGTGAAATTCAGAAAATGTCTTCATAAATCAACTACTAAGTCAAACTACAAATAAGGTTTCTAACTTTATAAAAATCAAGTATCTCAAACTTTTCACAAAACTTTCGAACAAAGTTGAATCAACACTTTCTTGTATATCAAACTTGGATAGCTTTATTCCACATTCTATATGAGTACTAATCGATTTATTGTCTAACATATTTAACTTTTGAAGCACTTACTTTGCATATTCTTCTTGAATGATGAAATTACATCATCAATTTTCCTTGCTTCAATCCCAAACAGTAAGACTTAATTCTATATTCCTTATCTCAAGCTCTCAAGTTATGAAATCTTTGAACTCTTAAAACATATTTTGGTTATTATCTATGAAGATAAGTATTATCGATATAGAAATAAATAAAGAAAAAATTATAATCTTTGTTTTTAATATAAAGAGCATCTTCGTATAAGCTTATATTAAAACCATCATCTTAGATATAATTGATCATTCTATTACTTCAAACTCTTGGCATTTGCTTAAGTCCATATAAAGTATTATTTAACTTCTAACACTTTTTTTTCTTGACCTTCATTCATATATCCTTTTAGTTGCTTAATATAAACTTCCTTTTTTTTAAATAGCATCTTAAGGAAAGCAAACTTGAAATTTAATTGATGAATCCTCCAATGATTTTTGGCAACAAGATATATTAATAAACATATACTTCTTTTTAGTCAATACCTTGCTTTTGCTTGTACTCTTGGACAATAAGCCTTATCTTATACCTCTCCACTTTAATTTTGACATTTTTCTTGATTTTGTATATCCATTTAACTTTAATGACACGATGAACACTTGGAAGAGAACTAGTTTATATGTTTCATAACTTTTGATGGCTTAAAATCCCTCATTCATTGCATGAATCTACTCCTCATTCTTATTGACATCTTCAAAACTTAAAGGCTTAATATTTGTAAGTAAACAAAACAAATTAAGATTATCATAACATTAATTAAATCTTTAATATCCTTAAAGTCCTATACTTATTGATGAAGATAGAGATGATGCTTATGATGATGGAGTTGTTAAGGTTAACGGAGATGAATAATTTCTGACTTTTTGAACAAATTCTTTTCTTTTTCATCTTCAAAATATGAAAAGACATCATAAAATCTCTCCATTTGAGAGTTAGAACCCCTAAATACTGCTTTATTAAATTTTTACGTATTTACTACTAACATTCTTTCCATTGCTTAAGTCTAACAACTATTAATCTTTTGGATTTTTGTCATATCCAATAAAAACAAAGGTTTTAGATTATCATGTTTAGAACTTTTTTTAAACTTCTGACTGTGTAGATATGCAAAAAAAGATAAACATTCTTAAGTATGATGTAGAAGGCTACAATATACATTGTGCTTCTTATGAATTGACATCTTTTAAACTCTTTATTGGATTATTAGTTTAAAAAATCATATTTGCAATTGCTTCAACCCAAAACTCCTCATACATGATTTTACTTTTCAATATGGTTCTCTCCATGTTCAAGATTGTTGCTACTTTATTATATTGGAGACATTTAAGTACTATAAGAGGATAAATCTCATGCAACTTATAAAAGCTCCTAAATTCTTAGAAGTAAAATATCTATTTGTATACTTCTTAAAACTTTAATATCAAAATTGCCTTCTTTTTCAACCAAAGCTCTAAATTTTTAAAATACATCAAAAGATTTTGATTTGTAATTCAAAAATTTTACCCATATCTTTCTACTTAGTTGTCAATGAAGAGACTAAATTAAAAACTTTTACTAAAAGACTAAGGGTTGATGAGATCATAAACATCAGCATAAGTTAGAATAGTTTGATATCTCTTGAAATTGATTATTTTGTACCAAATAAGAGTATCTTATATAGTTGTTCAGAATGATATATACTCGAAATATCTCTTATCATTTTCTTCTATCCCAAAATTGAGAGTTCTTTAAAATTCAAATATTAATACCTCATATGCCATATTTGGCCATTATGTTGAAAAAATAACACACTCACAAACACTTATACTCCCATATAAATAATGAAGGAAGAGTTTTGTTTGGGTAGAATTTTATTCTTTCTTCTTGCTTAAAATAAAATATTACATAGATATCTATAGAGTCAAGGGAGAATTCTATACTCACTAATTTAAAATCATTAATGCTAAATTATAAAGAGAAAAACACTTTCTATGGTATTAAAAAATTTGCTTAACAAAAAATTTTGATCATCTATCTTTATTTATTAATAATTCTCTCTAAGTAATTCTAAAGAATTCAAGGTTAGATTTATTTAAATTTAGAAATATGTAACTTTAGAATTTGACTTGAATCACCTAAATTAATTAAGATTTGGCAGCTCAATTACTCTTTCAAAGTTTTTGCAAAATTTCAAAATATAAATTCATTTTCAACGTGAAAATTATATTCATAACTTACATTTTATCTTATTTTATATTTAAGTTTTATTTTGTATTGCTATTAATAAAAATAAAAGGACAAAAAGAATTAGATGAAAAATATCTAAACATAATAAATAAGTAGATTGGATATTGTAAGAGAGAAAGTATTGGTACTAAAAATAGATGTGGTTTAATCCTCCTTTTAACTGTTATTTGAGAAAAGTAAGGATGGCTCATGTTCAAAATTTTAACAAAATTAATCTCAACGACATTTCTTTTTTTTTTAAATCTTTTATATTGAAACCGAGCAAGATAGAAAATTTGCAGGACAGAACAAGCAGGCAAAGATCACTAAGTGGTTAGCATGAAGAGATATTGAAATCTACGTGGGACATTTTCATTGAAATGCGTAAAGCATCAGGACAAGGATCTATGGAAAGATGACAAAAAATCTAATGAACAGATTAAGATAGAGGACAAATGGATCAGTTTTGCCGATGCCCTGCCTTGTACTCAATTCTTATTTCTTAATGTATTAATGTTGACATTGAAACTGCCGAATCAGCCATATCCTGCTTTGCAACTAGAGAAGTACTTGTGGAGCTAGTTCGAATGCAAAAGAGAACCCAATGGATCGATCCCTTCAACTGAAAACGAGAGAACCTTTCATTTGAAGATTATTCTCAAGTTCTCCTTATCACTGAAACAGTGTAAGATTACATTCTAGACTTCCAAGTTGTTATCAAGTTGGAGAAATATTTAACTATAGAATGGAAATGTTGCAGCTAGTTTAAATACTGTCTAGTGAATCTCGAAGGAAATACACTATAAACCTCGTCACAGTCACATAGAATATATCATTAACGAGAGTTGTGAACGTCTTGTTAACTCGTGTCGATTTCCAACTGTTTGAGCCGAGTATCATAAGAATATGTACGGTTACACGTTGTTTTCACTAGGTTCCTCTAGCTTGTTCGCAGCCCCTCCAACATTGTTGCTTGCTATTGCTTGTGGTTGATTCGGGTTGACATTGGAAAACTCTGGTCCCTTCACATCTTTGCAAGTTTTGGCAGCATCGTCTAGTTCTTGTGGCTGAGTTTCGGGCAGTATCTCACTCCTTCGCTCCTTGTAGATGAAGTAGAGTATCATCTGAGTCGATCCAAATATCAACCCTAATATATTTGGCGTCTAGACAAACAAAAAAAAGACAAGGATTAGATAAGCAATAATGAAAATAGAACATGACAAAGGAGCAACTGTTCAATACGTTGAAGCTAGTTTCTTGACGATTCACTTACAGCAATGTAGTAATCGTGTAGCGAGAGCCCATAAACTAACCAACATAGGGCACAAACTGTGAGGAAGAATGACAATGTGAATGGCATGAACTCTACGCTCTTGGTTTTTATGACTAGCCTCTGATCAGACAAGCATGAAGATCACATTAGTCATATACAAAATCAAGCAATTCAGAATTTGCAAATCGAAAAGCAACAATGGGACATACGATGATACTCAATGGAGCAGCAAATACAGATACTGAGAAGGCAGCACAGATCCATCCAACAATGTTCACTCTCAACGAGCCTTGAGCCAACAGGAATGTTAACAGAACAATTAATCCATATGCCCCTATGTTAAATAAGATAAGCAACTTCGTGGTAAAAACCTGCGACGTAACAAGGTGTGAGATCCAAATGAATATATATCATGAAAAGAACAGGAACTTTTTTGAATCTTTGAGTGCATGAATTACATACCCTTGAACTCTTTGTTGCATATATCATGTAGAATGTCAAGTACGAGGATTCTATGACACACCCAATGGAGTTAATAGTGATGAGCACGTAGGCGTCGTCCTTGAGCGAGGCATAGTAGAGCAATAACATGGCACTGAACAGTGCAACTGAGTATGGTACCGACTGGAATCCTTCAGTTGATTTCTTCCTGAAAATTCTGTAAAAGGTTGGCCTAATAAAAGCCAAACATGCAAAGTGAGATCAGAAACAAATCAGCACATAATCAAAGAAGTCTAGAGATGAAGAAAATGAAGAGACTCACAGTGGGGCAAGATATACAAAGAAGGAAACCACGTTTCCTGCAACATTATCATGGTACGTGTTAAAGGTGTAACTAATTGAAAATTGTGAAAGAACAAATTAAGTGAATGATTAGACAGAATTGAGGGTACCAAGAAGGCCAAAAACAAGAGCCAGGCGATGATCATGAAATGCCATTCCTCTTTGCCAGATGATGATAGGGAAGCCACCTAGCAGAAGAGCTTACACAAGTTCTTTACATCATATGTGCCACATATATATATATATATATATATATATATAAATAGAGAGAGAGAGAGAGAGAGAGAGAGAGAGAGAGAGAGGCAAACAAGTGTACTGCTACAACCACCTTAATAATTAGTCACTCAATTTTTGTCCTAATTAAGCCTTACGTGCTTTTGCTCTCTGAACATGGCCTATTTACTGCTTGTAGACATTTCTAGTATTATCATGACCCCTTTTGTGTCGTGGAAAATTTGCAGGGACAAAAAATTCGGGAAACTAGAAAATGACTTCTAAGTTATTGTGCTACATGATTGGCACAAATTAGTGGCCTATATTACAAGAAGAGTTTCAATGTATAGTCGGCAGCTCATTCATAATTCTCCCCATTCAAGACATGACTGATCCAACATATATATCATATATTCACTACTCCATTCAATCGGTGATGTGCATGGTATTAGAAGCTGAATTGGTTAACATTTAATGAGATGATTTTCCAACATAGTATAATTAGTATAGAATTAAGGATAAAAGTTTAAATATTATCTCAGTGAGTGACCAAGTGATGCAAGTTTAATGGTTTGTTGATCTAGCCTGTAACTTGATAATTCTACTCATGTGTGTATATATATAAATGCATTTGATGAGTAAACAATAAGGCATGAGGCCCCACTAACCAAGAATTACTTTGATCTATGCATGTAGATTCATTGTAATTAAATCATCTTCTCTTCAATCTTAAAAGAATTGCTTTCATGTCTTACATTTAGTTTCTTTAGATTTTATGTCATAATTTTTCTTTCAAAATGCTTGTTTCCTAAAAATTATGTATGAAAGGAGACTAATTCCAATCTGATTAGAAACTTTATTAGAAGGGTTAGCGCTGAAACTCAAATACAAAACCATTTTTAGGTTGAATGAGATGTTTTACTTGCTAAGCACATCCTAATGGACAATTTGCCATGCATCAATTACCTTTACGTTTTGTTTCTCTTTAAGTCATAGGTTAAATGTATAGTGGACGACAATTAATCGCATACTAACAAGTAACAATCCATTTTTTGTAAATTTCCCAAGTTTGAGACGGGGTTCTCTGTTTTTGAGTAAAGATCTTTATACAACTCTGCGTTGTTTTAATGTTAAAAGTTCATAAATAAAATTATCTTACATTTCAAATAATGACAATGAAAAATTTAAGACTTTGAATTGAAGTATCCATAATATTAGAAGTTTATAAAAATTTGGCCTATTTTCCTCAAAATCCGGCGTTTAACATGTTTTCTTGTTTCTTCCGTATATTTACTGCCCCTCCCTCTTTTTCTGTGGGAAAAGCCTTACTGCACGGGCATTTGCCTAGAACGAACTGAAAATGGCACGTAAAAGAAGAAGACAGCACTAGATGCAAAAACGTCAAATTAAAGAAACCTTTTTTGCAGATTGGGTTATTACTTTCCCTGGAAGACCATTTCGTGAAAGTAATCACAATAACTTTCCCAGACACCTAACAGGACTCCACTTGAGCTACGTACCCCCAGAGTGATTGAAACGATGTTCTGCCGAAGGTTGTTCTATTGTTGGTTAGGTCAGAGAACGACAAAAGGCCAAATGGAAATTTATTGTCAATTGCTGAAACAAAAAGCTATAGATACTTAGTTCTAGACCGACTCATCTTTGGACATTAAAGCAAGCCACGTACGCACATTATTGGACGACCTAAATTGTTGATAAAAATATTTGTCATTACCTTTAGCATTTTACTTGAAAGAAATTTTTTTTTTTTTTTGGGTAGAGTAGGAAGGACATAAAACAATATATGAGATGCGCTGAAGTGGTGTGGGTGAGCGGTTTGAATTGGAGACCTTAACACATGTTTTGTAAGGTAGTCACAAGTTCTAAGTCTCCGTCAACAAAAAATTGTATTAATTTATTTATTGCATGTTATTATAAATTATTATATATTTCTAAAAACTTATTTAACACTCATCTAAAAGATAATAATTATAAAATTGAAGATAAATTCTTTTTACAGTCAACATTTCAATCTTATTTTAGCTAAATTTTGGAATTTATATTATGATATATAATTCCCTTTTTCTGTCATCCACAGGCAACATTAAATCAATTTGTACTTCCATTTGAACTATAATAGATTGATTTTTGTGAATCTTTTTTACTTGAGAGTTATCTCCCCTTTCGTCAACTAATAAGATTATAATATAGGATTAAAGAACTGGTCAAGACTTTAAACAAAATAGACTTTTCAACATTAAATCAATTTGTACTTTCATTTGAAGTATAATAGATTGATTTTTGTGAATCATTTTTTACTTGAGAGTTATCTCCCCTTTCGTCTACTAATAAGATTATAATATAGGATTAAAAAGCTGGTCAAGATTTTAAACAAAATAGACTTTTTCCTCCTTGGCCAAATTGATCAAAAGAAGTATAGTTCTTAGAATAATCTTAATATTACATCTGATCTGATGGATCGGATTAAAAGTCTTAACATATTATTTGTAGGCTAAAAGTGTATTTTGAATCCTATCATTTATAGTAGAATATAAGTTAAATTCCAATATTTCTGGGCATTCAGTGGAATCCTAATATTTATAAAGCGTTTGAAACAGATCCTATAAGGATGAAACATCTAAAAAGGGTTACAATTTGTTAGTTAAATGCTATGTCATCTAGGACGTGACATTTCTTATTTTGTACATAATACTAGCCCATAATAAAGCTGATGTGCCTTTTTCTAATAATTAAAAAGTGGGTCCTACTTTTCCAAAACGCATTATTTCCTTCGCAGGCAAAATTCTTAAATCCTTAAATTTTCACTTATTGTTTGGAAAAATCCCTAAATTGTAGGCAACATTCCTAAATTATTTTCCCGCATAATCTTTCAATCCCTAACTTGCACACTCTTTTCTAACCCCCAAGTTCAATTGCAGCATTAAGTTTATGTTAGCACATTGTCGTTGTGTCACCTCTTCTACACCACTGTTAGATTTCTGGAAAACAACATAGGGACAACATATCGTGGTAGGACCATTATTTTGTCTAGTTTTTAGTTTATATTTATTATATGTCGTGGTTCCCTATTTCTTCTTGATTTGAGGATTTTTTATTTGGTTTTTTGTTTATGTTTATTATATGCTATGGTCCCTATTTTTGACCTAAGTTGGATTGATGCTTGTTGAGCTATTCCATATATGCTATGGTCCCCTATTCCATGTATGCAAAGCAATGTAATGTTAAGAGTGTCATATAGCTGAGTTGCATTTGATTTAGATGTGAGGACTTCTTACTGGTAATGAAGGTGTTGGTAAAGATAAAAGTAACAAAGTTATATGAAAATGAATTTTCTTTGATCATTAAATTAACAACAAACTAACTAAGTATTAAAAACTAATTTCCAAAGTTAATGATGATTGTATTACATTTAAGTTCTTGTTCAAATTAAGTTAAATTAATCATGCTTTAATTACATAGGATTCGAGCTTTTATTGCATGTTAGATGTTTGACAATAACTATATAGTATTCAAGATTTAGTTGTAATGTTGCATATTACATTCTTTTCATTTAGAGTTGTTTGAAGGACAAGCACAATAAAGAAGTACACTATTATAGAGAGTTATACTGTAATTTGATTTTCCTTTTCTTTTTCTTTCATGATCTCCTTGATTAATTTAAAGATTGACTTATAGAACCCCTTCAATTGTACTTGCCTATCTCATAAATATTCTTTACCCTTCAATCTGTATTGATAGTGATGAATATCCAATCAGAGAAGAGCCTGATGAACCATTGCAAAGACCAACTACTAGTATTAGGCACAATTTATTAGATGTGACAATACATTAGAGATTGATGATGGAGTTTGGATTAGTTAAAGAGTTTAGAGATTCTATTGTGGATTATGTAATTTCAATAGGATACAATTTCAAGTTTAAAAAAACTGATATGTCGTTTGATCAGAGTTAGATGTAAGAATGAAGGATCCACTAAACCTACTCAGTACATAGTTATAAAACATTATTTTATTATCAAACCTTGTTTTGATTGCTATGTATTGCTTCATATTTCAAATTCACAATGGTATTTATATCATAATTTCTAACAAGTTTAACATATTGTTGTGTCGAGTCAACACAGCAATACTATAAGTATATGAGCATTCATCTCATTGTAATAACTATTTCAAATGAATATTGCTAACGACATGTGTGTTTGTAGGTCGCTAGCTCTTTGCATAGTAGTAAATGGAAGTATGAAGGAGTTAATCCACATTCATTCAAGTTGTCTTTTGAACCAAGGGGTCTAATGTTCAAAGGAAAACTTAGCATCACTTCCCAACATTTACAAACCCAAGTAATGTGGTTAATCCTTAAACTATACATTAAGGATAGGTGTGTGTTGGTGGTACTTTCTAGATTGATTATTACACTTTAGTTCCAGTTGCCCAAAAACAATCTATGTTATAAGTAACTTTATTTGCTCCTCAATTTGCAAAGTTGTACATGATTCAATTATGATTATTTGGGCCTCCTTTAACATACATACTTACTTCTTTAATTCATGAATTACTTTAATAACCCTCTCATTAAATTTTTCATTGTACTACCTGGAAAAATTACATCTTCCAACCTAAAAGAAAATTAATTATTAATAAGATAAACATTAAACATATATACCAACAATTTGAAAAATAAATTACCAGATATTTGAGGCATCCATAAAATCTCCTTCTTGGGTTATTATTACTCTATTGAGTTCTTAATAGGTCTTTTAAACCATAATGACACACCATATAACCATCATTTGAATTTAATAATGTATTAGTTTAAGACATCATGTCTACAACTTTAGGTGATCGCTCTAAAATTATATTAAGGTAAAGGATTATAATCACTCCGTACTAAAGGAAAGAGCCAAGGTGCTATGGTTCAAAGAAGGAGATAAACTTCTTCCTTCTCTTGTAAATCAATGCTTAAAAGGAGAAAAATCAATATAATCGTATCATTAGAAGATTAAATAGATGTAAAGTTAGAATCTCAATAAGGTCTACTTGCAATTTCTTCTCTAATACTCTTGTCTCTCTTATAAATAGCTCCTCCTTAATTTGCATTCTTCAATCTATTATCAAGGAGCAAATTACTAACCTAAATATTGATTTCCTAGCTAATCCTTTTCTTAATAGTGATTTGGAGGAAGTTTTATTTTCTATCAACCACAACAAGACAACAGACCTCAATGGATTGAATAGTTTTTTCTATTATAATTCTTAGCCTCACATCAAAATAATCGTATTAAAAGCATTATTATAGTTTTTCAATCATGGTAAGATGTTGAAAAAGGTTAATAAAACTCATTCCTAAGATCATTTCTCCTTGTTTATTGAAATAGTTCAGACTTGTACCTTATTGTAATATAATAGATAAATTCATTTCCATGTTAATTGAAAACAAGCTCAAGAGCTATAAAAGGAAAGAAAGAACAAAAACATATAAGCCATATAAGCCAACTCATTGTAATTTATAAAAAAATAGATGCTTGGAAACACCAGCATACATTCCCAATCAATCCACCATCATAAATTCCCAGAATTAATAAAGGAAGTAAATGCTTAGAAAGTACGAACAAGTACTTGAATGAGTAGGAAACTCAAGAAAGATGAAGTTTTGCCTAAGTTTGCAGAAGGAGACACAATGTGGAATATGTTGACATAAACTTACGAGTTAGGGATAAAGGGAACCCGCTAGTGCTGTGATTAAACTTGTGGGTTAGGGATTAGCGTGTGGGTCAAGGATTAAGAGTGGGTAACTAAGGATCACGCGAGGTTGGAAAATAATTTAGAAATTTAGGGATTTTACTTGCAATTTGGGGATTTTTCAAATGACTGAATGAAGTGGGAGAAGGAAGGAAAAAACATGTTTTAGAAATATAGGAATCACCTTTTTTATTATTGGAAAAATACACATATGCTTTATTTAGGTCGTATTGCTATATACAAAATTAAAAAATGCCACACCCTAGATGATGTGGCATTCAACTAACAGAGTGTAACTTTTGTTAAATTTGTTGTCTTTATAAGATTTGTTTCTAATGTTTTTGTAAATGTTGGTTCAAATTGAATGGCTAAAAATATGGGGGTTCAACTTGTATTTCACTGTAAATGTTATAGTTTAAAAATACACTTTTAGATATTATTGTAAGGTAAATAAGAGTTTAATTTCTACTTATAACTTCTTATTTTTGAGTCAGATAATCTTTTAACTTGTCTCAAGTATTTTTATTAGATGCATAATTCCTAAAAGTTTATCTTCCTTGTGTACTTGGTCTAGTGTCACTCTACCTTTAAATAATGTTGCATCAATAAAAGAAAGTAAAGAAATATGTAATTATTGATATGAAAGTGAAGATAAATACATCGAAGAATGAAATTTAGGGTCTGCTTGTTTCTATTTATGTTTTTGGTTTTTTATTTATGTTTTTAAATTTAATAAAAAACTTGTTTATTTGAGTTTTTAATTTCTATTTTTAATTTTGGATTCTTCTAGTTTTTAAACTTTATGAAAATCACAAAAAGTGATTTTTATTTTCTGTTTATGTTTTTTTTCAGAATATAATTTACTATCAACAAAATATATATTATTGATTATTTAATATATTAATTACTAATAAAATTATGAATTTTTATATTATTTCTATTAATGAAAATAACTTTTATTTATAATTTATGAATAAATATTGTAAAAAAGATTAAAATAAATACATAAATAAAACATAATTTATCTTTAAGTTTTATCTAACATTTAATTATCAACAGTAATAAAAATATAATTTCATTGACGTTAATAACTAAATAGGTTTTTGTTTTTATTTGAAAGAAAAACAAAAACTAAAAACTATAATAGAAAAACAAAAGTGGAATCATTTATAAAAGATGTTATAGTGGCCTTAAAATAAATACATCTAAAAGGGAAATTTAATTAATCCCATTTTTATTTCATTTACTAAATGATGTTACAGTGCCCCATTAACGTTTTCATTCGTAAGCGGCTCCTTAGTCCATTTCAACTAATTCCCATTCCTTAATGTTCTAACTAGTTTTGTCCAACTACCGCTAAAAGCCCAAAAATATTCTTAATGTTAAAGTTTTCATATTATTCTTTAATTATGAGATTGAGGAATAATTCATATAGAAAAAATTTTTTTATCTAAGATATTAAGATATTAAATTCTGATATCATTCTTTTATATAACTTATCTTTAATTATTATTCATAATTGAAATAAGAATTTAACACATTTAGTACATCATCCTCATGCTTAAGAATCGATATCTAAT
>JANVCQ010000009.1:18434495-18466619 GCA_025531925.1 Erythroxylum plowmanianum | reverse complement strand
ATTTTACTTTTATTTCTTATTTAGTGTATATTATCTTCTTAAATGTTATTTCAGGTGAAAAAGCCTAAAGAGGAATACGTGGACTTGATTGAATTTTGAGTGTGATTTTATATAATTACATTTAATGGAATTCTAGATAGAAAGTAGACCATATTTTACTTAATTATTTTTTAAGATCTATGAAGCATATATACTTTAAGATATTGGATATGACATAGATTTTTTTTAAATTTCTAGATTTGTGAGTCGGTATATTGATTTAATCTTAATGGTAACACTTAAGTGATTAAATCTTATTATTGAGTGGTGATTTGTTATGAGTCAATAAACTTGACCTAGGTCTGAGACGTGACAATACTTAAAGAGAATCTAAAGGCTTTGACTTAATACTATAAGGCCTTGTTTGGTTGGCATGGATTCTTACTTGAGAAAGTAATCTTTTTCTCTAAAATGTATATTATCACATTTAGTTCATTTTTTTTAGTAGTTAGGAAAGTAAAAACTTTCTTAATCTACGAAAAATAGTAGCACTTTACTTAGATTTTAAATTCCAGCAACCCCCTTGATATTTAGATTACTTTCTTTAAGAATTTAATCTAAAAAATACGCTAGCCAATGCAACCCTTCCTTTTCTCTCAACTTTACACAACTCTTTTATAAAACCCTACCTCTTCTTTAACTATTTTTATTGTTCTACTGTTAGTAGGATTTTGGATATTTTTGCTCAGAAGTTTCAATTGACAATCTTCAAGTTCATATTTTTCTTTCTTACTTAACTTTTGTGTAATTTTTGTTTAATTTATGAAAGCAATTATGTTATTGCTCTTACTATTTTTTTCAATCAGTAGCCCTTTAGACTAAATTATATAAGGCATATTTAAAGAGTAATTGGTTTTTAAGATTTATCTTTGTACTCGGTTGAGGTTTTTTTTTAGTATTTTTCAATACTATATTTATGATATAACAGTGTTATATGATTAGAATATACAAAATGAAAAAATAGTATAACTTGTATTACAAATTAACATTATTTAACGATTTCAATTTTTATTCGGTTTATAGGGATATAATTGAAATCACAAGTCAAAAATTAAATTATATTCCATGACATATTGTTACATACCAAACATTATAATAAAAATTTATCCAACTTTTTTATTAGAATTCTTATAATTATCCAAATATGTGAATATCTTTACTTCCATAGATTTATTTTTAGATTCCAAATTCATTTTACTTTCCCGCCATCCAAACAAGACCTAAGCGTTAAAGAATCTTTGAAGAGTCTTCTTACTAATAGAGCCATATCGTCCTGCATAAGTAATTTTTTAATGTTGAAAAAAGGTTTGTACCTAACTTAAAATTAATAAACAAAATTTAATTTAATCGAGTTTAAAGTTGAGTTCAAGTCTAAAAAGAACATTGAGCTTTAAATTTACGAGACCTATATTTTGACTAAAACTTATCTAAACCTAAATTTTGGTTCGAGATCTGATCCATCTCATACTTTTCAAGTCAATTCAAAGCTCCGTTGAGCACTGAATCAATCCTACTAAATCAAGCCTGATTGAATTTTGAATCAATTGAATTATTTAAAAAAATTCAAGTTCAGACCCAAGTTGACCTATTGGCAAGGTTAAACTTTTATTTCATTTTTTTTCAAACAGAAGAACCCGTAGCTACTATCCTTTTAGATGTGCACTGGATAAACTTCCGGATTGATGCAATAGCCTACAAATCATGTCAACAGGATACTCCGTACTAGACAAATCCTGTACAACAGACTCAATCCAGAGAGTATATATAGGGGAAATCGAATAGAGGACTTTTTGACCCCATGCCTCTTCTCCTCCACCAACTTGACCATCCCGTAAGGATTTTTTATTTCATACATGCTAAAGTATATTTATAGGATTAATGTTGCGAATAGACGGGGTTGCAATCTCATTGATGCAATCATGATTCATGCGACGCACACCAATATATGCTCGAGCATCACGGTATTAGTATGCCTCCATGCTTCGGAAAAGGTGCAGCATTTTGGTTATGGGAGAATACATAGGTGGCAAAAAGTTCCGGAATCAAGTTTCTGTTCATCCACTCCGCGGAGACAAGGCATTTACGAAATAACTGATGAATAACTAACTTTTAAGAATATGAAGTCGGGAAGTCTTAAAAAAAACGAGGTAAGAGGAACTAAGTGACGAAGAACGACAAATTTAATTCGTTTAACTACAAGAATTTTCTGTCAGACTGATATGATGGATCTGCATCATCTGCATGTGGATTAACTATGCTAAATACTGAAATTTCCACTTCAAGATATGGGGATCAACTTTGGCAATTAGTGGACAAGTGTATGATGGAGCATCTCCATTTACGCATCAGAAAGCCATTCATCGCAGAACTTTATTCTTATAGGAGGTCTACTTTGCATATATAGGGACAATTCTACTAAGCATTTTCTTGCAAGAATTTCACCCAACTGACTTTAAGCATGGATTTTCTATTATGATGTTGTAATTAATTGTTGTCCGGACACTTATTATATTATGTGGATAAGTAAGAATCTGATAAAGTTTATGAACCTGCAGTACCGCTCGACAAGTGTGTTTCTCCAGGTTTTCTACAGCATCCACAGATTTGAAAGGTCGATACAGATTTTTTAGAAGTGCCTCTCGAATCGGGGAACTATTGTAGAGTATTACATGTTCGCATTTACAATGCAGTCAGGGAATTGAAGAAAAAGCAAAGCCCCTACTACAACATTGTTTTCAACTTATATAGGTGTAGTGGCTAATAATATATCGCTCTTAGTTCAGTTACTTTAGTACAAGTAAAGAAACATTCATGGGGCTATCTTGTTGAAACGGCGCTAGAACCAGATTGCGTTGGCATCTTTGAGCATTTGTTTGAGAGTTCCATCCAAGTGCAGGGACAGCACATCTTTAGCTGAACCAACATATCTTCCACCAATAAAAACTGTTGGAACAGTAGGGTTATACCCAAGACTTCGTAAAGCCGACTCCATTTCTCTTCCATTTGCATCCCTATCAACTTCATGAATCGCAGGGCTTGCTCCGAGGTCGTAAAAAAGTCTCTTGATGCTATGGCACATGCAACATGAGCTCTTGGTGAAGATCACAGCAGCATTCTTCGATGCCAAATCTCTCACCCTGTCCATTTCAAGAAACCCTTTTGCTTGAAACACCTAGCAAATGAAAAGAAAACTAAATTTGCTGTGGAGAAAAGAATTAGTTAAAAGAAGCTGACAAGCTATGTCAAGAAAGAAGCTGGACAAGTTAAAGTAGTTTGTATGTATGTATTGACTACTGAGATTTAGATGTGGGAGTCTGAGATTCATTTGGTCATATTTATAAGGGATGGTGAGGGTGGTGGATTGGATTGTTTAATCCGTAAAGGCAAGATCAATTTCAAAAACCAAATCCTATTCAAAGAATTATAATACAAAGATAAAAAGAGAAAGTTCCTTAAGATATTTATTTGGATAAGAAAACTTGCCACTCATGATTTGTTTGACGGTGACACTTTATGCTATAAACAACTTGCCGTCAGCTTCGATCATCCCTAACCAAAGCCCATTCAAGATAATCCGTACAACTTAAGAAAAAAAATAAAAATATTGGAAGAAGAATAAGAACATTACGAATATGTTAATATAGAACTGTAGATCAACAAGCTTTCGGTTCAACTCCATTGCATACAGAAATTCTTTAGATATGCATCGAAGATCTCAAAACCATACAGATAACGGAACGTGGATGGAGAATAATTCTTGATCAGAACTTTAAATCTTTCAACAGAAAAGAATTTCATAACGAATGTTAACCTAAGTTGGCTTGGAATGTCAAAGGGTTCTTGAAGTTGAAGGTCCAAGGGGTTCTTCTTCTTCCCTTATAATGAACCCCTCATTGATTAACATTAACCTACTCATGATGATAATGACTAGCGTCTGCGTCTTGCCTCACCATCAAAGCAGAGCATATTATTTCGACAAAGCCTAACATGACTGCATGTATGACGTATAGGTTCCTAAAAAGCTGTTCATCTTTAAAGTAGTTTTTTTCCCAGGATACATGTCATGCGTATTATTGGTTATTTGTCCTTGTAGAGCATCAATTTTCTGATGTGGAAAAGATAAGAGTTTATCCAATCTTTTCCAACTTTCAGGCATTGGTCCCGTCAACGTATTCCTCGCATACAAAATTAGCCGACAGAAAATTTGGAGACAAATTCATTCCAATTCACTGCCATGAAAATATATATCAGACCTTATCACATAATCGAGCAATAATTCTATCTAACGGAGACATATTTCCTTGCCTTTCTTTTAATGGGAAAGCAAGAGAGGCTTTTGATTCTAGTGCTTCTCTCTCTTTTTTTTTTTTTTCCAAATGATTGTACGTATTACTGCTTATGTTGTGCACTGCTTACAATTTATAAGGATGTTAAAAGATGAGTCCTTTCTATTCTATATATATGCATATACCTATATAAAAATGAATATGATAAGTAATTGACCTCTTGGTATTAAATATATATATTTCTTCAATCTTTTGATCTTTGTTACATGATGGTGATACTTAAAAATCAACAGGAAGAAGGGTCAAATATAAAATCTCTCAAAACTCGATGAATTCTCTTCCTGATTGCTTGAATCTGCTATCGGATCTCTTTCAGTTCCAAATGCATCCTCAGCAACATGCCTTACTTTTTTTCTCTACTTTTATCCACTTATATATTCAGATTCCGTTCTATCCATTTCCACTAATGGAGTTAAGAGTTTACGTAGTTAAATTGCTGAATAAATTGCGTCCTTACGAAGATGGCAAAGGCCAAGTAAATTGTGTAATGAAAAGAATGGCCGAAATGCACGGACGCCACTGCTGACTACTTGGAACTGCCACGTACTCCACATGCAACGGAATTTTCAGGGTTAAAGTGCATCCCTCCCTTGCCTGTTCTGCGTAATCTTCAAATACACTACAGACTCTAGAGTCCTTCTATCCTATGTCCACGAATATGCATTAATTCTTTGTTCTTGTTCTATCCAAGCGCACATATATGTCGGCCAATTTCATTGATGCGTCCTCACCATTTATACATGGCTTATATGGTCATTCCTTTTCATACATGCATGGATCATCTGCATCATAAAATGCACGTTCTTCCATTCTTGTGTCGTACAACCATGCGCATCAAATTTATTTCTTTTGAATTGATATTCTTCTTTCATCATTAAATTAAGGATAAAACATGTAGTTCATATAAGATTTTACTTTTTTAATTATTCATATTTAAATTATTTAAAAAATACTTTATATGATTGAGTATATTTTATTAATTTTTTAAATTTTGGCACAGATTATGATATAAATAATTATTAATTACGTAATAAAGTTTGTATGAGTGTGTTAACAAAATTTTATAAGCAAAGTCTATTAAAATAATTCACTAAACTAATTCTTAATTTATAAGGGACTTTTGGCGACAAAATTTAGTATTTAACGATGATATTAAATCATCACAAAATCCCAGTAGCAAAATAGTATAGGTGACTTTTTAATAAATTATCACAAAAATTTTTTTGATACGAGCAACATACGTGGCAAAAAGAGATACGTGATGATACAAAAAATCGTCACCAATAATATTTTAGTACACTTAGTTTTTGTAGCTAAATGTTATTATCTACGTTACCTTTAATGTAGTTAATAATATTTGACAATGAATTTTGAATCGTCGCCCAAAATTATTGGCAACGATATAGCCTTCATAGGAAAAAAAATTTGTTGTGCTTTTGGAAACACATTCAAAAGTTATTGGTGAAGTTTTTCAAAATATAGCTGAAATTTTTTTGCGACGATTTTAAAAATGTAGACAATTCTTTTAGCTATGCTCTTAATTTTTAATAAACATTATTATTAAAAATGTTATCATATTAATTATAATTATTGGTGACATTTTTAATCCATGTTATTGTATTTAATATTTATATGTTTATAATTTATTACATGAAAATATAATTATAAATTAGAAGCATTTTATATAAAAATAAAATATAATTAAATGTTAATACAAATGTTAACAAAAATAGTTATGTAAAAACCAATAATTGTTTTCATCGTCACTACTACTTACATAATTGGAGTCAAGTAATTATTTGATCAACTTTTCAAGCTTTGCTAACTTTTGTTCATTACGTTCGAACTTTTGTTCATTACAATCTAATTTAGTCTGAAGTGAATGGTTTCTCTGTTCAAGACAATCAACATATATATGATGGCATACATAACAATGAAGCAGTTGGCTTAGGGTCAAACCCAAGATCTTTGATGGAGCCAGATTTTGTACCAAGCACGTCGTTACAAATCTCATCTAAATTTGATTCATTTCCATTAGACAATGATCTTTGTAACAACTCTAGCATCTTATTCTAAACTTAAAAGAATAAAATCAATATTCAATTCAAATATTATTAGTTAGTACTATATAAATAAATAAACTTAAAATTTAAACAAATTTGTATACTTATATAGTTATTTTGCACTTCTTCTAACATGCACCCTTAACCTTCCTTATAGTGAGTGATTTTTTATACTGTGATCTTATCTCACTCTTGTCTATGTAGTTCCTTCTCACTCTGTTTTACAAAAAAAAAGACTTGAAAACACAATAAATAATATTGTATTTAATTATTACTATAATTATAACTTCTAAACAAAGAACTTACATATTCATTTTGTACAACAATAAAAGATTTAGAGTCTTAGTTGCAAGGAGTTTTCTTTTTTTTCTCTATTAACCTTGGCTTTTTCACCATTTTCCTAAATAAAGAAAAGAAATAATCATTAAATTGTGTATCAAGGTTAAAGGAAGAAAATGTGAAGAGAAAGAAGTTGAACCTTAACGTTGACAGAGACCCAATAATCACACATTTAGCTCCAATTTTTTGGAGAAATCCATTCATGAATATGTCTCCTTGCCTCCTCATTAAAAGGAAAAGATTTATAGTATTTATATAGTTGATAATGATGATCCTTAGCCCTTTGTTTCAATAGTGAAGTCATACAACTTGAAACTTCAGGGTTGTCGATATAAACGATATTAAGCTTCATCTGTGAATAACAAGTAAAAATGAAATTAGTATTTAAATAAGTAAAAAATGCATATAATTAAATAAATTAAAAATTTACTGAAATTTTTCCCAAAGCATTTTGTAACAAATTGTCTTCCTTCAACTGCTTGGCATGTTAAAAGCAAGACAATTCAGTCATAGCAATGACCCCTAACTCCCTGGACAATTTTGTCGATTGAATCTTGTCAATTGGACAACTTTGCGACATATCAATATATATAGACAATTTGTTGTTCATTGCAAATATCTGATGGTGGTATTGGAACCTATCAACAAAAGAATAATGATAAGAAAATATATTAAACATGTATATACATACATACATACATATATATATTAATATAAGTTTAACTATAGGTGGTAAAGATTAACATACATAAAGATCCCTGAGCACTAATTGAGGCAGATGGAGGTTGTTGCTGACTAGCTTCATTCGTGGATGAAGTCGATTGTTGTTGTTAGCTAAGGTTAGATTGATCTGGTTATTGTGGAGCAGGAACAATTTCGATAGTTGCTACCTTCTTTCCTTATTTCTAATAGGTGCCATTATATTTGATATTTATAACTCAAATATTAGCATTACACATAAACATAAGTCAAATATCATCAATACGCATAAACATAATTCAAACATCAACAATCTGCACAAACATAAGTGAAACATCAATATTCTGCATAAACATAACTCAAACATTAACATTTTACATTAACGTAACTTAAATATCAACAATATGCATAAACAAAACTCAAGCATCAACAATCCACATAAGCATAACTCAAATAGCAATATTCTACATAAACATAACCCAAACATCAACATTTTGCATAAACATAAGTCAAACATGAACAATCCGCATGAACATATCTCAAACAACAACATTCCGCATTAACATAACTCAACAGTAACATTCGCATAAGCATAACTCAAACACCAACATTCGACATTATAACTTAACTTAAACATCAATATTCCACATGAACATATCTCAAACATTAACAATCCGCATAAATATATCTTAAACATCAGCATAGTTTGTCTCTAGTTATTTTAGTATTGACTAAATGAAATGAGACCAAATAGTATAGATGTGTTTGTATCAAAAGGGTAGTTCATGTTTGCTTATTTCATCATTATTATCATGTGTAGATATTAAGAAAGCATCAACAATACGCATTAACATAAGTGAAATATCATCAATACACATTAACATAAGTGAAATATCAATAATACGCATTAACATAACTCAAACATCAATAATACATTTCAAATAATGTAGACAACCCTTTTTTTTACCTTCAATCATTATAATCAAGATCTTAAAAAGTATCATCATTAATTACATTATGATTTATTTTTAGCCAAAGTATCATCATTGTCATATAATTCATCCTTAATATAGTGTTCATCTCTTTTTATGATAAGATTAGCTTGTACTTAATCCACTTGTACGATATTGAGATCAACATCTCTCCTACAGAATGATGATATATTTGCATCTTCTATTTGAATGGCTTCATTATTCAACTCTGATTCAATCTCCTAATATACGTCATCACCATCCTCGCTTAGGAGGCCATTATCTCTTCACAAAAATTGAAGAGATTTCAATGTTAAAATTTTTGAACAACCTTCCAATTGCTGCCTAATATAGTATCGTTGAGGTGGAATACTTGCTTCATTTGACTTGCAAGGACAAAAAGGTCATTATTATACTATGTCTTACTAACATTGATGCTAGTAATATTGTCACTAACTTTTATGTCACCAAGATTAAACCATTTGCACTTAAATAGAACAATCTTTTTATCCTTGATGAAATGCATTTGAATTATATCAAAGATGCACTATATAAGTCAATAAAATCATTGTCATGACATATCTTAACAATAACCCCATAATTTTGGATTCTAATTCAACTGTCTCAATCTTATATGTGAAATCTAACTCCATTAACAATGTAACCTATATATTTTTTGGCACACATATGAGGCCCACATCCCAAAAAATATGATATTGTTGTCAACTCATGTTATGGCTATGTAATTGTATCATCTGTAGGACAAAATATAACTAAAAGTTAATATGAGATACAAATTGTCATAAGTTCATAATATTCCATCAATATATAAGTTACTCGAGTCCTAAACCATGATGGGAACTCAATCTTATGTCTTTCTTCAATATTAACGATCCCTTTTCTTCGAATCAAATCTCTATGCTTTATTTAAAAAAGTAAGTAGAGATTAGGAAATATAAATTGAATCACAAAATTTAAATATGAAAATTTGAATGAAAAGTAATATACATACTCCATAGATGTATCAACTGCCTCGCAATTGTTTAAAATATACTAATGGGCAATTTCAAATTCATCTTTAGTTAACTTCACATATTTTCTGACACCATGTGGCCTAACTTGTTGGGAGAAAACTGACAAGTCACCATCTTGATCAAAATCAAAGTTATGATCTTTTCTGTTAAATCTTATCTCGACGTCATTTAAGTACATCAAATAAAATGTCAAGCATCTATTTGCTATATAAGTCTCTGTAGTAGATCCATTAGATCGAGCTTTATTTTATACATATTGCTTAAGAGCATAAAAACCTAAACAAAATATAAAACATTAACAATTGTTACTAACTAATAACTTTTTAAAAAGTAGAAGTTAATATCTATTACCTTTTAATAGGAACATCTATATAAAATGAACCAGTCCATAAAGTTTTACTTCGTATGGTAAGTGAATTGCCAAATGCATTATAATATAAAAAACAATGGGGGAATACTAGTTCAAGCTTACATAGAATCAAAGCTATGTCTTTTTTCATTTTCTCAAGTTCTTCAACTTGAAGTGTCTTTCAACATAATTGCTTAAAAAACTCACCCAATTGACCTAAAGTTACGAACACATTCTTCGATAAACAACCATGTATTCCAACAGGAAGTAATCATTACAAAAGTACATAATAATAAATAATTTTCCCTCTTTAATATTCACACAATGGGCTATATTAGATGTATACCCTTTAAGAAACTTGACTGTTTTAAGAAATTGACAAAAAGTTTGCTTCTCTTTTTTTTAAATTGCTGTAACAAGCAGGTGGAATAATGTATGACTCATCATCTCTTCTTTTTAAGTGCAAATCTTTTCTTATATTCATATATTTTAAATCTAATCTCGCCTTAATTTTTTCCATCAATTCCTATAATAGTTCCTAAAATATTCACAATAATTTTTTAATATGTATCACATCAAAATTATGCCTCAATAGTAATTCCTTCGAAATATAATAAATTAAAAAATATGCTTTTTTAATTCCAATTGAGCTCAAAAACACTTCGCTTTCAATTTCTATTACTTAGGTGTTTGCCAGGTATATTGTCACCTAAATGTGATAGCTAGTAAATCATATCATCACAAGATAAGTGTAAAGGAGTTTCACCTAATTCTACTTTTTCAATAAACAATTTGCTTCTTTGCCATCTATGCCCATGTTCTAAGTAACGACGAGGTCTTGTATAACATATTTTACTTCATAACCTCATTGAATAAATTTGATGGTTACACATAGGACAAGCCATATACCCTTTATTGCTCCATCCAGATAAATTCGCACAAGCTAAAAAACCATTTATAGTCCACAAAATAGTTGCATGCATTATAAATGTTTTACCTTCAACAACATCAAAAGTTTCTAATTTAGCCTCTCATAGTTGGTTTAATTAAGTCATCAATTAATGATTGCATGTATACATTAATATCCTTAACAGAAGCATTAGGTCTTGGAATAAGTAAAGTCAATAACATAAAAGGCTCCTTCTTAAACTTCCATATAGGTAAATTGTATGGCATTAGAATTATTGATCACATACTTTAAGAATTACCTATATTATCGAAATGATTAAATCCATCTGAGGTTAAACCAAGTCAAACATTACGACAATCTAGTGCAAACCATGGAAACCTTCTGTCAAAGTCTTTCCATACCATTAAGTATATTGGATGATGCATAATGTTGTCATCAATGCATTTCTCTTTATGCCACCTCATATCTATGGTTGTTTTGTTGACATAAAAAGTCTTTGCAATCGTGGTTTAATAGGGAAGTATCACAATATTTTATACAGTATCTTTTTCCCTCTCCTATCATCCACTTGCCACCTTGATGTACCATAAATGGGACAGTATAGCACAATCATACTTTACAAGCATGCATTGATATAGATCCTAATCCAAGGTGCCTTAACAATTTCTTTACATCATAGTAAGATTTGGGCAATTTGTGTCCAACAAGTAATGCATCATTAAGCAAGTTAATTAACATGTCAAAAGACTTGTCACTCCATTTATTATAGACCTTCAAATGTAACAACTTCATAATCAAAAATAGATGGGAGAATTTCGAGCACCTTGGATATAATTCTTCTTAAGCAACTTTCAATAACTTCCTAAAATTATATTTTGTAATACTATCAATTATGTTAGGCAAATCAGTATCATTCATAGTCTCCATATAATTCCCATAATCCTCTAACATCTTATCAATACCATCATCACCATCATCATTAATATCACGATCTTCTACATCATTATTGTTACTATCATCAACATTTGTACCAACACTTCTACTACTGCTTGCTTCTAAACATTCGCTATAATAAAGTCATGAAGTATAGGATTTATCTATTCCTCATATTAGCAATTGATTATATACCACATCTTAACTTTGAGTGTTCACATTTAAGCAATCTATGTATGGACAACAAATACAACACTCAACACCCATGTGATCTTTTACCAATTGCATGAAACTCTTAACTTCTTATAAGTATTCAGTGGACCATTTTTGATGAGACATCCAACTTTTGTCCATCTAGCTATATAATTAAAAGTAAATAACTTAATTACTAAATGCAATCCTCATTCTATATAACATAATGATTAATTACTACAAGTTCATTTTCAAAGTTTGAATTCAAATAAGCACAATGGTATGTGGCATTGTTATGCCACATGATTCAAAAAAGCAAATTCTCATTGTGACTCTTAGGTTTGTGGAATATTTCACTAATAAGCCTCATGGGAGTTGCATTATAGTTTATACACCATCCAAGAGGTTTATTATGCAAAGGATTGTTCATAACTGTAGGTGAATTTCTAATGTTGATACTTCTCCATTAATCACTACAAGTTTATAAATTAAGTTTGAATATAAACAACACTATGGTACGTGACATTGTTACACCATATGAATCGAGAAAGTAAATTCTCACAGTGACTCCTAAGTTCGTGGAATATTTTACCGATAAGCCTCATGTAAGCTACATCACAGGTTTCCAACTTATATACAATCCTAGGGGTTTATTATGCAAAGGATTGTTTATAATTGTAGGTGCATTATGTTACTAGTCCCAAATTATCAATTACAAGTTCACATACTAAGTTTTATAACTTGACAAAATCCAAACACAAATAGGGGTACTATTAAAGTAGAACAGATGATACACAATAGTTAGATGACTTACATAGACAGATAGACAATCATAAAGTACAAAGATGAAAGACGAAGTTAGACACTTATCGACTCTCTTCAACATAAAACAAGGCCTACGAAAAAGACAGTTTTGTATTTAATATGATCAATTGTTCAATAGTTTTGTATTTATATATTTTGCATGCAACACCATAATCCTAATTTTACTAATGATATTGGTGCTTTTATAGTGATATACACAACTATAAAGTGAAGATATAGGTGCTTTAACAAAGTCATGGACATAAACCAGCCCAAACAAACAAAGTATGATCTTATGGCTTTCTCTTTAATATAAGATGGTTAACTCTCTTTATCTAAATTGTGATCTTCTCATACATCTCTTCTCTCAAATCTTGATGTATGTATCAAATAACTTAATCTTTCACTTTTTCTCCTCAATTCAATCAATTGTAGAAGATAGATAAATGTCAAGAGAGTTAGGAATTCTCTAAACCAAAAGATTCATGAATTTAATATATCAAATCCTAGGGTCCATCCAACCTAAATTATCAACCTAATTATTTCATAACTAAACAACAATAAAAAAGTAGAAAATAAGAAAACAAGAGTAAGAGATCATTATCATGGGTCTTTAATATGTTATCTATATTGTTAAATCCTTAACATTTTCCTAATATTAACTTGTCCAATTGATCAATAAATGATGTATAATAGCTTTCAAATCACTTTCCAATGCTTTCAAACTATGTCTTGACTAAAAAATGTCTAAGATTTAATAAGATAATGGATCCTAACAGATCCAAGTAGTATTTATATAGTCTTTAACATATATGTGTTGGTTTGCTTAAATAACAAACAAAACCAAAATATATGTTTTTAACTATTGACCCCCTCAATAAATTAGAGTTACTGAAAGACAAAAAATATAACATTGTAAGATATGAAAACCACAATGATAAATGAATATAAACTCCCAAAGTAGTTTTGAGTAATAGCTATAGCAACCGCATATCATATATCCAATTAATTTTATATAAGACCAACTATAGATGAAACACTAATATGAGCTTTGACATGAGAAGAAGCGAAGGATTATTTATTTCAAAGTGTTTAGTTATAGGTTATATATTTTGAACACCAAGTATAACTTACAAAAGTTCAATTAAAAAATAGATAAATGAATTTTTATTGGTTGTTGTTTAACTCTTATTCTCTTCTTACTATGGCAAATTTCACTATAAACAAAATCGCATATGCATTTAACATCTTAATATTAACATTTGAAACTCTTACAATCAATTATTGATATAACGTCAATAGAAGCATGCGATATATAACAATTACACAAGTAGAACATATGCAACACTTTAACACAATTGTAATAGAACTTTCATCAAACACTTTACAAACATGAGAAATTCATCCCAAAATAACTAAGAAAATCACGTCTTTTCCCTTTCTTCACCAACATTAAGACATCCATAATAAAATCCAACCATAGACAATCCAAACAAACACAAACAACTAAAAAAACCATGCTAAAAACTATGCAACATCACAGCTCAAAACACCAAAAATGGAAGGACAAAATAAACCAAAGAACAAATCCTTAACAACTAACCTTGATTAAAAGACAGAAGGGATAACTACAGAAGATAGAAGGACGTAAATGAAGAAGATAGAATGCCAGTGACTGGAGAAGATAGAAGGACAAAGGTGCAGGAAAGGAGTGAGTGAAATAAATTAAGGCGAGTCGAGTCTTTGATAAAACATATTGGAAAATAACGTCATTTGTTGTTGAACAAACAACGTCATATACACTTTGTTTTCATGTAGCAACATTTGGCGATGATCACAGCAATCATCGCCAAATGTTAATCAGAAGTTGACGATTTGGCTACAGCAATTTGTCACCCTTTCATCGCCAAATGTTAATCAGAAGCTGATGATTTGGCTACAGCAAATTGTCACCCTTTAGGTAAACTTTTTCATGCAATCAACATTTGGTGACGATTCCACAAAACATCACCAAATGTTAATTGGTGTGTAAATATTTGCCTACCAATTTACAAAATCATCACTTTTTGGGTTCACATTTCGAAACATTTGGTGATCATCCCATAAATCATCGCCAAAAAGTTCAACAGTAGCCAAATCTTTGGCTACTAATTTGCAAAATCATCACCAATACTATGCCTTTTATTACATTTTCCAATTTTGTTAAATTAATGAATCATATACATAAATTATTATAAAATTTATACATAATAAATTTAGCTTTATGAGACCACATAAAATTTTGAAATCATATATATTTAAAGAGATTAATAAAAAGATTAAATGACATTTTTTAACTAAATTTATTTTTACACTTATACAATCATTGTGATTAATATTAAATTTGATTTTTAGAATATCATATTAATATTTAATATTGATTTCCATTTTTACTATATTGTAATTTAATTTTTAATTTAAATGTCATCATCATATACGGTAATTAATATAATGCTATACAAATGTATAGATAATAATTGTATAATATATAAATTTTCTCAAATCTTACTTATATAATATATTGGTCTATCTAATCATAATTCTCTATTTATTATATAAAATTACGTACTGTTAGATATAATTTATATATTATATATAATTATGTTAGTCAAAGGTAAACCTAAATGATAATGGGATACCATTTGGCAATGGATTTTTGAATCGTCACCAAATGGTATATTTCTTCGAATTTAATTGAAAACGATGCCGTTTAGCTTAACAATAAATGACATCATTTTCAACTAGGCTATTAACACAAAAACAAAAGTGTCTTCATTTTCGTGTTAGCCATCATATTTCCTCTTCATAATCCTTTGAAGAATCATAGTCTCCTCTTTTATGGTCATTTGCTATCTTGCTTAAGTCATCGTCAAAGAAGCGTCAGTCCTATGTTGATACATACTGTTCTTCTTCTCTGTTACCAAGAACCCTCCTTATTGTGCTTTATTATTCTGCTATGTTTTAGACTTTATATCAGTTGTCTTTTCTATAAATGGTGTATGAGTTTCCCTTTTTGATTGTTTTTGGAAGATAGTGAATTGTGTTTCTATGTTAGACGTGTATAGCAGACTTTTGTTTCCACCTTCCATGCTTGTTTGAGGAAACCCTACTAAGTGTTTAATGAAAGGCTTGTTAGAGAATCAAGGCACAATATGCAACGGTACATATTTACCATATGATTGCTTTTACACCAAATATGTACCACATTTAGTTTACACATATATCCGTCATAAGGACTTTATTTAAATGAGTTGTGATTACACATAACAATTAAATGTCAAATGATCAAAACCCTAAATATTAGCAGGGCATCAAAACATATATAGGTAATCACAATTACACATGTATTTTCATTAGATGATTTTACAAGGGATGTTTATGTACATAGAAACAATCATGTTTCAAAGTTGCAAGGGATGTTTATACATCCCCTAAATATAGTAAATACGCTCTTAACATTTTCAACCTTATCATTAAACATGTTCTCACTTAATAGATCAAAAAGTCAACATTGTTAGAATGTTGGAACATTCGAATAAGAAGTATTCTATTGACTTCTAAGAATAAAACTATTAACATTAATTCATCGCGGAATGTTAACGTAGTGAATAGTTCTAATGGTGGAAATGAGTTTCGTTAAAAGGAATGTGGCAAAATTCTCTATAATGAAAATCAAATCTCCTTATCAAAAACTAATCACCGCTTTCCTTCCATGGCCAATCTTCTTCTTTAAGGTTTTTAATATCATCTGAACTACCTCTCTTTCTTTATTATCTGTATCTCATTTTCTGTTAAGAAGCTATTATGTGAACATCTGATTGTATATACTATATATTGTGTTAAGCTTTCTTGAATCTTTAAGAGAATTTAGATAAAAATGGAGGTAGTGGTGATGTCCCGATGGTCCTAATAGGATTAGGGAAATCAGATGTTTTTGAACAATGGTCGATTACAATAACTATGTCTGCTTATTGTGACGATGATGGAGTTTATCAGTCGAGTATGCATGTCAACAAATTTGGGTTCCCATTACATTTTAATTTAGCTTTTTATATATTGTTTGCTCATTATGTGAAATGTATGGTATGCACAGTTCATTTGAAAATGTCATCCATATTGCATCTAGGAAATCGTTGATTGCATCTTCTGCTAATTTAGTTAAAGCGAAGAAGTTAAAAGGGATGTCAATAAACTAAGCCCTGAGGGAAGATCTTTAATTGTTTTAATTAATAGCTTAGAACATCTAAAGAGTCTTCTTGGGAATCCAAACATTGGAAACTCCTTTACCTTTTTGACCAATTTTAATGTCACTTGGAATTCATAAAAATAATTATTTATTTTCCTTTTTAATGCACTACAGGAAAAAAAGGGCATTTATCGATGAAAATTACAGGCAAAAAATGTTAACTTTTCATCGATAATTTGATTTTTTGATAGTTTTCACTGACGATAAAATTCGTCGCAAATTCCATTTGAAAATTTATCGATAGAACGTTACATCGGTCGGTAAATTTACCGATGGAGATAATCAATTTTTTTGGTATTTATACCAACGGCTTATGATAAATTGTCAGTGAATGTATAGTAAAAATGTTAACATATATCGATGGTTTGTCAATAACCATCGGTAACTATCGCTCAAATTACTGACAGAAACCAAATTGTCGTCCCCCTAAACATTTACCTACGGTTTAGCACAAACTGTCAATAAATATTTGTTTACTTATCGACAAAGACTTGAATTATGTCGGTAATGATGATACACATCCTACCTCAGTTCCCTCCGCAAGTATTTTCTCTTTTAAAATCTCGATATTAAATTTGATTTGTATAATTTCAATAGCTATAAATTATTTGTGCATTGTTTTATGATTTGTTTATATACTTAATTTGTTTAAACAGAAAATTAGTTGATCATATAAAGGAAAACATTTCTTCATTGATAATAAAAAATATTAAGTTGTACATAAATTGAAACCAAATGATTACAACAATCCTATTGTCCTAGTGAGTGCTGATGGTCTGAGTCTCCACCCCTCCCCTGCATCTGCTCCATGTCATTTTGGAGCTTAGTCCTGTACTCCAGTGTCTGTTACAACTGACTTGTAAAGATGTGCACTGTGCTCTCAAGCTGATTGATACGTTCCATTACCGGTCGTGTACTCGCTGCTATACTGGATGTAGAGGAGTGTGAATAACCCATGTTTTCAAATGAGCCTAGCTTGAAGATCCTTCCACGACTGTCCCTACCACCCATTACATTAAAATATGCTTAGCTCTCATCAACAGCTTGTTCTCCCTGAGACTGTCACTGTATTATTTCTTGTATTTGGTCCTATTATGAGGCAATGCTTATATGATAATTAGTAAGTCATAATTATTAAGAATGAATATTAAAGCATGAATTTCACATACATTTAGTTCTCTACATACACTATTGATGAATGTCACACCATCATGCTTCTTAGTGTAAGTATGCAAAAACAACTCTAACGGGATGTAGGCCTTATTCCTATAGACTTTTCCTGCATAACAATAAAATGTTCTAAGTTAAATTAGAATTTTTGAAAATTTTGACAGACTCCTCTATTTCTATGATATTTCCCCCTGTTGAATAAAGAAAATAACTAACCACAACCATTTATGGCATTATACATTTATACCATGATCATTATCTATCATCACAACATTCATGCATCAATTTAAATTGAAAAACAACAAACTAAAAATTTAGAATATAAGTGTAATAGTTAGATACTTACAAGTCTCTCTGTATACTCGTAGTGGGTAATTGATCCTCCCGTATAAACAGGAAGACTGTCTCCCCCTAAGCCTCCACATCTATTGGTCGAGTTATGCCCTGATATGAACATTGCTTTAGGTAATGTCCAGTACTCCTGCTAATGCCTCCATATGCCCTTAGAAATATAAGGTGGTTGTACACCAACCTTGTGTATCGCACCAATAAAGTTGCGATAACATGTTTGAGCTTGCCTCTCCCATACACCATGTATGACCCCATCGGTACCAAAACCCCAGTAAAATTATTTCTAAAATTAAAAGAAAAAATTCGATAACTTATAATCTAATATTATTTATGTATACAAATAAATGAAAAAAGGAAATTATTTGCATATTGTACCTCAAACTCCTAAAAATAAAATGTCTTTATGGCCTGAGAGATCTTCTTCCATATATAACCCTCAGGATCAATCCTCTCCTTAAATGTAGATGTCATATGTTTGGAACACGGTCCAGACGGAATCAACCTAATAGAAGAACAAATAATTTTATACCATTTGAAAAATTTTAACCTATAACTTAATTATAAACATATATAGTGTTTCATGCAATTTCGCTTACATTTGATTGACTTTATGATATACTTTCTTCTATCAGGTCCGTCAGCTCCAGACAGGCAACCGTCTCCTTCATCTGCTATAGGGGTAGTGGATGATGTATGAGTGATGGATGGTGAAGCATCAGGAGGAGTAGGTGATGCTTCATCTGTAATTGTAGGCCCTGGAAGTGGAGGTGGTGATTCCATTGCAGCTGAAGACTGTGATAGTCCACCCTCACAACAAGTACCGCCGAACATGCATCTGAACCTAGGCTGCATTACATCACGTTGCCTCTTTGGTCCCATATTTCTAACTGAAATTCATTTTTTATCGAATTTTGTAGAAATATAAGAATATGTAGTGGTTGTATAATATTTTACACAATAAATGTAATAGGATATTGCGATTTGTTGAATATCATATTGAAGTACAAACTTTGAATTCAATTATGAGAGTAGTTGTTATAGTCATAGAACAATAATGTAATTAGTTGAAGCTGAGTCTAGTGTATTGTAGAGATAAATCATAATGATATAATTATTTTCTTGGATTCCAAATGACATAAGTGTCGGTGAAGGTAAATGATTACCCAATGGTTGAATTCTTGAGAAGGGTCCTGGCATGTTCGAACGCACCAATGGAAACAGTTAAAGTTCTTCCCATATGTGTAAGTTTTGAACATCTTCTTGTACCAGCGTTTTTCACTATTGCTAAACTTGTAGATGAGACAGTATGAAACGGTTTACCTATAACACAATTAGTACAGAACTAGTATATTGTCATATTAGATACTCGTTAAATGAACCTATCATGTAAACTCATACATACGTGAATGTCCAGATGAGCTCTATGGAATTGCCAACTTTTCCAAAGCAACCAATTTCCCTAATCCTTTACCGATCGTTGTGTCACTGCTTCCGCCTCCTTCGACATACATGTCATCTTCGAGATGCAAGCAAGTTTAAAACAACATGTAGTATATACCATCAAATGTGAATAAATATTATATCTTCTTAATAGGAAATTAGATGTACATAATAAGGAAAGTGACATTGTTTAGATGATACTATATACCTTGAAGCAGAAGATCGGCCACGAAAGGCAAAAAATCATTAATTAAAGAAGTGGAGTTTTTTGTTGCATTGTGTAATCCTTCGGTAGGGAAAATTTTGCCACATTCCTCCCAACAGAATGAATTACTACCATCTGGTAACAGATGCCATATCGACATTCCTTGATTAAGAATTTGAATTAAATATTTGACACAACATATTGAAAAGTTTGAAATGATCTTCTTTGTCGAATAAAATATTCAAATACAAACAAAAATTAATCATTATCATAACTTAATTGTAAATTACAATCATCTTCATTTTCTGAAGAATAAGAATCAAAATCTGACTCCTCTTCAAATCTCTTACCCTCGTCCTCCTCTTCTGATGAAATGTCAACATATTCATTAGATGAATCATTCAAAGTTTCATTATCATCATATGTGACAGATGTATTTATAAAATAAACATCTTCCTGAAATGCTTCACTTTGATTTCTCTTTTCTCGTTTTCCATGTGATTCAAAAACACCTTTATGTTTAACTTTGCAAATCGCCAACCAATCTGACTTATCTTATCATAAGCTAAGAAAAGGGACATAACACACCTATTTCGCTTACATAGCCAACACAAAAGGTTCAAATTGTCTTAATCTTCTTCGGTTGTTGATTTCAACAAGATTGTATCAGCTATGCACTTTTGTTCCAAATTTTGGAATCAGGTTAAACCAATCACACTTAAATATCATAGTTCGCTTAATTAGCAATACAGGGCACTCAACTTGAAGTATCTCAATAATTTTACTATAGTAATCCATCAATTCATCCTGTATATAAACTCCACTATTTATTGTTGCCATGCTATAACCATGATATTCTGTATGATATTTGTATCTATTAACGAAATACACCAGATACGATTTAACAGTTTGTAGAGGTCAATTAGCAAGATCACAAATGAATTTGTTCTCTATTGAATTTTGGATTACCTACATAAAAGGAAATAATCAAATCAATGAGTATAATTTTATTTCAACACTTAAATCCTATAATTCAATGATGATAATATTTGTAAACAATAACTTACATATCTCTCTAACCATTGTGCAAAATGTCTTCCAACCTCATTATTTACTTCATCCTATATGCTGTTTGGCATGATCTCGCATAACAATGCCTCGTATAATCTAAATACATTATTATGTATTTTAGTTATGAATAAGACAAAATTTGAAAACCAATATAATCACGTTTAACTTACGACACGAAAGGTTGAACCTCTTGATAGTTCAATAAAATGTAACCATGGGCAGCCTCAAGTTCTTGCTCTATTAACATTCTTTTTGTTGCATATCCATATGGTCGCCTAGGATATGTGAAAATGGATAAGTTATCATCAGCATCACTCGTTCCTCCCCCCATTGTCATTACGAGAAATTTTTCTCGCTATTGTGTGAACATGTGGCTCAAAATAATATCCACAAAATGTACTATCTTCCTCTACTAAATAAGCATTACATATCGAACCTTCAACTCTAGCCTTATTTTTGACATTTTTCTTCAAGTGATGCAAATACCTATATTAGAAAATACGGTTATTATAATTTAATAGTTAAAACATGTTATTATTTCAATTACAATAATTTGAATTTGAATTACCTCTTAAATAGATACATCCATCGATATTGAACTAGACCAGCTAGTTTTGCCTCGTGTGCTAAATGCACAAGTAAATGCTCTATACAATTAAAGAAGTTTGGAAGGAAAATTCCTTCTAACTTGCACAAAATTGCGGGAATCTCCCTTTCTAATATTTCCATTTCGGTGAACTTGATTTTGGATGATGTTAAACTTTTAAAAAATAGACTTATATATGTTATCACTTCCCAAATCTTATTCGATAGCAACTCTCGAAATACCATTGGAATTAGCCTTTGCATAAACACATGACAATCATGACTTTTCAACCCAAATAATTTGTACTTCCTTATATCCACACTCTTGCCAAGTTTGACACATAACCATCAGGAAACTTTAAACTTTTCAACCATTCACACAATATTTCCTTCTATTTTTTGTCCAAAGTGTAACATGCTTTCAGATATTTACCAAAGCAAAGATCCTTATGTAACTCATTCCTTCTACAAAAAAGTTGCAAATTTGCTCGTGATTTTGCATTGTCTTTTGTCCTCCCTTTAATGTTCAATATGGTATTGAACAAGTTGTCCAAAAAATTCTTTTCAATAGACATCACATCTAGAATATGATGTATCAAATTAGTTTTTCAATATGGCAAATCCCAAAAGATGCTTCGTTTTCTCCTACCAAAGTTTTTACTAATGCTTGTATTAACTTCATCAACTTCAAATTCTATAACTTTAAGCAAGCCTAATTGATCGAGCTCCAGCAAAATCTCTTCACCAGTTTTGTAAAGGGGAGGAGGTGTTTTTACCATCCTATTCTTAATGAACTTTTGTTTATTGCATCTAAATGGATAATATGGAGGAAGAAATTTCCTGTGATTGTTAAACCAACAAACTTTGCCCCCGTTTGGAAGATAAAAGGCATCAAAATCGTTGCCACAATAAGGACAAGCTAGTTTTCCTGCTATGCTCCATTCAGACAACATGGCATATTTTAGAAAATCACCAATGATCCACATCAATTCCGCTCTCAAAAAAATTCTGTTTCAGAGATACATCATATGTCTAAACACCATATTCCCAAAGATGTTGCAATTCTGATATCAATGGTTGTAAGAAAACATCAATTTTATGCTTCAGATTGGAAGGGCCTAGCAAAATCACTGTCAAGAATATATATGCATCCTTCATAGACATCCATGGAGGTAAATTATAAGGATTTATTATGATTAGCCATGATGAATATTGTTGGCCAGATTGCCCAAAAGGTTGGAATCCATCCATCGACAACCTAACCTTACATTTCGACTTTCAATTGAAAACTCAAGATAGGTGTCATTGAAATGTTTCTATGCCAATGCATCTGAAGGATGACTCATAATTTCATTTTCTTGTTCATGTTCATTATGCCATCTCATGTGAGATGCAGTAGCATCAGAAGCATATAATCTTTGAAGTCTCGAAGTTAGTGGGAAATAATACATCTACTTTCAGGGTACTAATCTCTATTTCATTGAATGCTTTCTAGGCTTGAACTTTGGTTGACCACAAAATTTTCACTCTTGTAATTCCATATCATCTCCCTAATATAACATACATCCTAATTTGCAATAATCAATTTTTTCAACAGGCAAACCAAGATCCCTAATAATTTTTTTCATATTGTGAAAACTATCAACCATTGTATGATCAAGAGGCAATGATTCATTATACCACTCAAGAATTTTATCAAAACTACGATCCAAAATATTCCCTTCATACATTATGTTCAATATTCAAGTAATTGAAGACAATTGGGTCATTGTCTCACAATTTGACTCTTGTTCTGTTGACTGTAGTAAGTCAAAAAACTATTTTGCGTGTGGGTTAGGTTCTTCTTTAAGATTTTCCATATTTTCTTCAAAGTTATTACCACTTTCATCATAAACCATTTGCATGTACATATTTTCAGTAGCTAACTCATAATTTGTTCTAAATGGAATCCCCCTTCAAACTCATTGAAGTTGACAGACGATTCTACGTTATTACCCTTGAAGTGCTACAAATGTCAGGTTTCCCATGTCGTGTCCACTTAGAATAATTAGGGACAAACTCTTTTTTTAGCAAATGCCCATTAACCTCATCAATAGGAAGGAAACATTTGTATTTACACTTTTTACATAGACATATGATCTTTGTCCCATCCATATATGCAGGTTGAGAACATATATAATGAATAAAATATTCAACTCTGGAAACAAATTCAGGATTAATGTAACCATCAGGTGTTAATCGTCTATACATCCAAGATCTATCAACATAACTCATTTCTGCACAACTATTAATTAACAATAGTGAATCATGAGTTCGTATCATTCATGTTTGCCAAATATTACTTCACATCTAAGATAAGACTTGTGAATCAAGACAACAAATTCTCATTGAGACTCCTAAGCTCCTCGTATTTTTTACTGATAAGCCTCACGGGAGCAATCATCACAAGTTATGGGTTAAGGTTTATAGGTTTAAATCTAAAAAATGAACCTATCCTGAAGATCAAACATATATGTTTGTAGTCATATATGTTAGAAGATTATTAATATTAAAAGTCTTATATTAAATATGTACTCATGCCAAATATAATAAGTATTCATAAAAATATGAATACTTATTTTAATAAATTGTGTTAACATATAGGTAGTTTTTAAAAGATGCGTGCAAAAATTTTTGACATGAAAAGTAAAGAGAAGTTAATCACGAAGAAATAAGAATTAATGAAATAACGGATTAACATATTAAGGTGAAACTATAATATAAGTCAAACTTATCTTATATTAATTCAATGATAAACTGAAGTTCATACTGCAAACAAGTTTCACATCGTGCAGGCCATATCAATAAAAATGCAAGAAGTTCAGATAGGAAGTTCATACCGCAAACAAATAAAGCAAAAGCACAAAAACATAGTAAAAAACAAAATCATTTAGCTCAACTGACACACAGAAGGATCTTCCTGAAGTACGTGAAAGAAGATGATGATGACGGAGCTAAAATGAAAAATATAGAAAGCGGGATATATTAAAAAAATTACCATGAAATATTATAATCAATTAAGGTCATTAGATATACTCAAATAATTCAACCTTCAGATGTTATCCTTAATAATTTGCATAATTATAAGTCTCCTCCACAATAAGATCATAAGTTAATACTAGGGAGCTCTTTTTTTTAATTTAAAAAATGGTTATGTCACATTTTACGAGGACTCTATTGAAAATTCGGAAGAATTTTCCCTATAAAATGGACATCCCCCTTTTGAAATAAAAGTCCCCCTGTAATAAAAATACACTTCTATATCAACCAGCAACCATAACTCAAATTAGGTCTCTAAACTACATGTATATTCTCAATTCAGTCCATAATAATTAATTAATTAAACAAAATTTTGAGTTGCACACCCTTTCCTCCTGTTATCTTATGTGTCAAACAAATACATCTGGTTTGGCTTACCTTCTCAGCTCCATTAATAAAGACATTAAAGTTGGGTTATTTTTGGAAAAAAAATAAAAGTTCAAGAATTTAATCGCAACTTTAATTAACACTTAAATAAATAATAGTTTATCAATATAATTGTTTGATCTTTCCTCATTTCAATCTAAATAAATCTTCACAACCCCAATTGATAAGTTACATAATTCAAAATTGGTCTCCATGAGTTTGATCCACCTTAGTTAGACTAATTATCAAACTCTTTATACTTTATTATAGATCAAAATATTTCCTAATCCTTAATAAAATTTTAACTATGAAATCCATAACTAATAGCTCAATTAAGAAAATTTTTTAATATTCTCCCCATTGAGTAATAATAATTATCATTAGTTTCAAAAACAAAATAATTTGGATCAAGAAAAGATTTAATAAGAAAACTTTATTGATGTATCTTTTAGAAAATAATTTGATCCAAAAGTAATTCAATGTCCATCATTTGGTGCTAAACTTTTCGTACCAAAAAATATCAAACAAATATGCCAATGTGTAATATAGTTTCAGTATAGTTACGTATACTTAATAACCATACTAACATGAATGAAAAAATAAATTGTAGTAAAATATAGTGATATCTTTATTATTTCATTGTGCCATGTATTATTATCGGTCTTCATTTCTCACTTGATGCTAAATTACAATAGAAAATTCCTTTATGAGATCAAAATCTTATATCCTCTTATGTCTTAAGAATACCCGTTTGTACTTTGAAATTTCTTTTATATCATGAGCCATGGAAATAAGACTTAATATTAACTTTGTATATGTCCCTATGCTTGTTTTGATTTAATTACTTAAGATTAACACATATTTTAAGAATTTGTATCTTTATGATATGCTATGAAATAATGCATACCAAAAAAAATCTTTATTACTATACAATGATGATCATCATATAATAAATGATGCAATTTAATTACATTAACTGAAAACTTAAATTGGAGTAAAATTAAAATCTAGGCTAATTATTAGCATAGAAGATTTTAGCATACTCATGTTAGTAACATGTCCCTTATAAACATTAAGGCATAGTCCTTTAATTAGTGGATTAAGTAACATATACTTAGTCCTAAAAATGTCTTATATAAGTTTTATAACAATCAAACATTTGACCTCTAAATGGTTAGAACTTATGGGATTCTTATTGTTTTTACTAAGTTGCACTATTTAATTGTTATCATACAAATATATGGATATAAAATTTGAATCAACTAAAAGAAATTCCCCAATGAGACTTCTTAATCATTCAATTTGTGATGCATCTCCATAAGGTCAATATGTGTTGTTAAAGAGTTCACATTTTTCTATTTTACACTTTATAAGATTTAACATCATTTGCTAGCATAAATATATATCCTAACTTGGCTTGCTGACATCTAAATATGATAAAATCTAAGTACGTATAAACTATAACGATAAGATTACCATCTTTTATATATGCTAGTATATAATTTTTTATGTCATTTAAATACCTTAAAACTTGCTTGAATACATTATCTAAGACATAAGGCTAACACTTAGAAGGTTTAAATAAGTATTCAGGATTAGGAAAAAAATTTAATAAGAGAAAATTAAATTTAAATCCTAAAGAAATATTTAGATTTTTATATAAATATTGAAGGTCTTAAAGGGGTTTCTAAGAATTATTAAGCAAAGTTGTAGCAGGATCGGGAAACAATATCAATGTTATCATGAAAATAGCTTTAAAACTTATGGAATTTACTCTAATGCTAACTACTGGAATTTTGGGCAATAAATAATTACTATAAATTGATAACATCTATATGCTTCAACTAACAGAAAACAAGATTTCATTTGTTAATAATAAAATTAGAAGAATATCTTTTAAAGATGTTGAAAATTACGTAGAAGTTATGGTTTTAAAATAGATTACTCCATTATAAGCACAAAACATAATAGAAAAAGTATAGAGTTTGTTAAATTTAATTCATCAACCTTTATCACACCACACCATAATTCTTAAATTAATGATATAAAAGATTGTATTAAAATACATGACTTAGGTTAAATTATAATTTATAATGGGTCATAATTCTATTAAGTAGGCTTGAAAAAGATTGGCAAATGGGTTCAAAAACTTATAGTATGATCAATAATATAGCATCTATTCCAAAAAGATCAACTATTATATGTATACATTTCATTGAACACTTGGTATGCAAAAAATTTTCATCCCTAACTATTAACAAAATCACAACATTTTTCCATTATTTACCATCATTAATAGTAGTTTAGATAACAAACCATCAAACAATAACAACCAAAACCAAAGCAGCCAACCCATCGTTAAAACCAAATGACATCATTTTGGTTAACTTAAAACGTTCTGCTTGTACCAAAGCAACATTATGTAGTTTTAAACTAAACGACGTCGTCTTGGTTTACTTAACGACATTTTGTGTTCATACCAAAACGACGTCGTTTGATTCTGGTACACTACAAAACGTTCAGTTTCATAATCAAAACGACGTTATTTGGTTTAAAATCAAACGATATAGTCTTGGTACGTTCTGCTTCAGTACCAAAACGACGTTGTTTGGTTTAAAACCAAACGACGTCGCTATGGTACACTAAAAAATGTTCTCCCTACAAGAACAAAATGACATTGTTTTAGTTTTCAAACCAAAATGACGTCGTTTTATTACAATAAAAATGTTCAACTTTTGAGTCCGGAAGACGACGCTTTTACAGAAGAAATTATTGGCGGAAATTTCTGTTGCCAAACTACAATTTTATCTTTTCTATTTTTCGAAAAATTTTACCGACTAATACAATATATAACGGTAATATTCCATCACTATTTTAGACTTTTCTTGTAGTGATGGAATATTAGGCATAAAATTTATTTATTGTTTTGTATATAAGAATTGTTAAACTTGTAATTAACATCTTGTAGTACTTACCATATATCATTATATTATGTTGCTTACCATATTTCAATATTTATATGTATTATTATTTTATTTTTTAAAAATATTAATGCTTAAAAATAGTAATCAACTTAAATTTATAATATTTTGATCTTATTAACATTATTAAAATTTTATGTATGATAATCTTTTTATGTCCAAAAATGTTTACTTTTAAATTACCTACAATGTGTTTTTCAACAATATCTACTTTGAAAACATTTTACAATTTTTAAAAGCTCCATTATATTTTCATGAAATTTTTGTATGAATGGAGATATATTACTATGTACAATACGCATCATTAAGAAATCATTTGTATATAAATCCATAGATTTAAACAAATTAAAATGGTTTTGAATGCATTAGCTATTTAAACAAATTTATAAATAAGGCAAATGAAAAAATATGAAAAAACATATAAATGCCAATTATGATAAGAAATACATAAGATATAAAATCTTTAATATCAACTTTTGGTGATGATTTAAAAAATTCATTGCAAAATGTTTAAATCATTTTTGTTGTTGTGTTACTATAGCATTTATAATACTAAAAAGAATTAATAACTTTAGATTATAACAAAAAAATTTTAATTTAGTAAAATCATTTATATCTTTTAATTTAAATTAACTTTAGGCAAGCTATGAGAAATTGGACGTACCCACAAATGGGATATGGACTCTTGGGCCGAAACAAGTACCCCTAGAAAATGGATGTGAACTATGATGACGAATCGAGAAGAAAAGAATAGTAACCCCCTTTGACCACAGTATATATGCACGAGTAATTTTCAGATCCCAAGAGACTGCAAGTTTCTAAGTTCGAACAGTGCGCCAAATCTGTTTGAGCTAACGTTGGGTAACTTGGATCAGTTGCAGGATAGAAATGATGTTATCAGATCCCGAAAGATTGCGTGTGTCTCAGTTCGAACAGATGTGCCAAGTCTGCTAGAGCTAACGTTGGGTAACTTGGATCAGTTGCAGGATATAAATGTTGTTATCTGCCTTTGTTTTCCTTAGCTTTTCCTTTAAGTTGATGTTGCTATCCGCCATAGCCTCTCCTGTGATTTTAATGTGTTACATTTTGCAAAAAGGGAAAACGAAAAGGGCATTGAATTTCTTATACTATAAAAATGCCTAGACTTATTCCCTTTTTCCTGTTAGTTCATAGGTCACGGATTTTAGAAGTACCGCGTTGAAATCGAGTCCACAACAGCAAGGGGAGGCCATCTAGAGCTTGGAGCTTATTTTACTGCCTGAAGAAACATATCATGACATTTTCTGGATCCTTTTCTGATGTGAAAATGGTAAGGAATACAAATCTGATTGTGTCAATGATTCATTTTATGCACGCAGTAGGGTTAGGAGAACACTGTAAATTCTCTAGCTGCTAACTTGATCAGATAGGTATATTTCAACGACATCCTGGTCTATGCTTTCTGCATGGGCATTTTTATTTTCTAATTTAGATCTTAAAAGACTAATGTTTCTAAGGTTGGCTGATGAAACCATGAATTAGTATTTAGTATTTATTCTTCATCCTTTCCTTTTTGGTTCAGATTAAAGTAAATGATCGATTCTTTAAGAATGCAAAAATAGTCAATTTTCAAAAGGAAAGGATTCTAATTGAGCCAATTTTAGGGATCTCCGACAAAATTAATGATTGTCAAGATAAGATGATACTAATGCACGATAATAAATTTAGCACCCACCAACCCTGACTTCCTCTTGAACTCCTAGACACAATTTTTGTCCACTCCCCTAGCTCTGTCAATAATACCTCTTTCCCAAACCCTAATCGAGACCAAAACAAAAACCCTAATATCCCAAATCCTCCCCCGGCAAATTTTTCTTCTTCACCTAATCCCTGTACCCTAAACTAAGTGAAAACCCCTTTGCCTCCACAGACCTTGACACCAGAAATAACCACCCAAACCCCTGAAGGTTAAACCTTCAGAAAGCATCAAAAGATGGAAGTCCGTAGTGTCGGAAGGAATAGAGGAGTCCTCACAAGACAAAGCTCTGACCTACTATCCTCCGGAGGTCAAGGAGGACACGATTTACGTCACACCTCCTCCAGAGTTAGCGAAGTAGGAAGCGGCACAATTCAAACAAATTCTGATAGGCTTCTTCATTGGTAAGCATGCTGCCTTTCCTATAGTTCAGTAAGCATTAGCTAAGTCTTGGGCAGAGTATGGACTTAAGGAAATCTTAATCACGAGCTCCAATAATTTCCTGTTTAAATTTGACTATGAGATCGAACTGAATATAGTTTTGGAAAAAGGTCCTTGGCACATCCAAGGTAAACCATTATTTTTGAGAAAATGATGTCCGAATGGTGGGGAGCAAGAAGAGGTTAGGGAAGCTCTAGTATGGGCAAGATTTTACAATATACCTGTTGAATATTTGAATACTGAAGGTTTGGGACGAATAGTTAGTACTGTAGGTTATCCTTTACTTATGGATACTCCGATAGCAAGGATGTCCAGAATAGTGTATGCACAAATGTGTGTGGAGTTAGATTTACATAGGAGTTGGCCTTCCTGTTTCCAACTGGCCACTTACGATGAAGAAGGACAGTTAAATTACAAGGAAATTAAAATTGAATATGAATGGAAACCTGAGTCCCAAGCACAGAAGAAGGAATGGGCATCTACAGGGAGGTTGTTTGAGACGGGATTGCATCAAGAGTTGGTGAAAGAGAAGGAGATACTCCCATAAAACACAAATCAGAAAAGGAAGGAGTAGGATTCAATCTCAAAGAAGACAAGTCAAATTCCCAAGGAGCCAACAATGTTTGAGACTCCTATTGAACAAAGTCTGCAGCCTGGATCTCAATAGAATGACCAAGAGGCAGAGAAGGAAAAACAAGGTGATAAGGATGCAAGTACTTCAATCCGATTAAGAAAGGATCACCAAAATGAAGAGGAATTTGGTGGAGACCTTAAGGATCCAAACCTTCCTGCTATTAATCAAATAGGTACTACTCCTTCCTCTCTTAGTTCTGAATTGGTTCCTAGTAGTCCTGGTCTTAAGGAAGGGGCAGAGAGGGGTTTCACTATTAGAACAAGTAGGAAATCTAGGAGCAAACAAAAGTAGGAGGCTAGGCTATTTTGATTGTGTTATAGACTTAGTTTTTTGGAATGTTAGGGCGCTTAAGAGTCCTAAAAAACAATTAGCTGTAAAAGCCTGCCTTAAGAGATTATCAGTTTCTTTTGTTTATTTGACTGAATCCAGAATAAAGTCTTCTTCTATTCTGAACAATGTTTGCTCCTCGATATTTCCTAGATGGCATTATTACAGCAATGTAGATCATGCTTTAAATGCTAGGATAGTGTTAGCTTGGAACCTCGACCGCCTCTTATGTTCTATGCTTAGCTCTAATGATCAATTGATTCACTTATAGGTGACTCCTATAAATTGTTCATTCTCCTTCTTTATCACTTGTGTGTATGGGTCAATTAACCTCAACCATAGGAAGAATCTTTGGTCTGCTTTGTCTCTTATTAATTTAAATGTTGGTAATCAACCTTGGCTAATAGCTGGGGATTTCAATACGATCCTGTTCTCTCATGAGGCAAAACCTATGTGTTCCTCGACTATGTATAACATGAGTGATTTCAAGAAGTGTATGGAGGACTATGTCTTATTTGACCTAAATGCTAGTGGTCCAATTTTTACTTGGACCAACAAGCAAAGTGGTTATCTCTATATTGCTAGAAAGCTAGATAGAACTCTCATTAATTCGGTGTGGAAGTCTAGGTTTCTCGGTTCTTATTGTTGGATCCTGAACTTTGAGTGACAATTCGACTTAGCAATATGAATGATCAAGTAGATGAGTTGATTGAAATAGAGTTGAAAATCAAGAAATAAAGAGAGAAAGTGTGAAAATATGAAAAATTGTAAAAAGT
>JANVCQ010000009.1:18412549-18423643 GCA_025531925.1 Erythroxylum plowmanianum | reverse complement strand
AATGACAATGAAGCTATATGGGTTAGGTGGGTTCATACCATCATTTTGAGAAGGAAGAATTTCTGGAGTGCCCAACCAACTAATTCGTGGATTTGGAGAAAAATTTATCAGTGAGGGACAAGATAGGGAACCAATTCAAATTTAGGATAGGAAATGGTGTGTCACCTTATTTTTGGCAGGATCCTTAGCACTTAAGAGGAATCTTAAAGTACTTCTCCACCCCAAGAGTGATCAATAGGTCGGAATTAAGTATGACAGCAAAAGTTTCAGAAGTGATTAGAAACAATGAGTGGTTTTGGCAAAAAGTAACTGTGAAGATTTTAGAAAACCTTGAGCCCTTACAGTACCAACCAAATAGCTCAAAACCATATAGCTTGGAATGGATAGCAGGGCCTTCAAATCAGTATACTAATACTTCAGCCTACAATTTTTTGAGACCTCCAATCTAGGGGTCCCCTTGGCATCAACTAGTTTGGCTCAAAAGGAACAACCCTAGGTGCTCCTTCATTTTACGGTTGGCTTTTATTAAAAAGTTGCAAATAGGGGATAAACTCCTCTATCTTCACACCCTAAATCATTGTTCTTTATGCTCCTTGGATAATGAAACAAAAGAACATTTATTCTTTGACTGTTCCTTCTAAAAAATAGTGTGGGCTCATTGCCTCGATCATTTGCAACTCACCCTTCCAACCCAGATAAACCTCCTTTCCATTCCTAATTGGTTGAACCAAACATTAAATTTTTGAACCTGTGACCCCAATATTTTTCTTATCTTCCTTTCAATTACAATTTATAATCTTTGGAAAGAAAGAAATTCTCGAACCTTCAAAGATGAAGCTTTGGAGGTGGAGAGCTTAAAGTCCAGAGTGATCTTCCAAGTTATGGAGCATCTCAGCGTAAACACCGAGAGAAGGTAATGGTAGGAGCTATTATTTTTATTAAGTAACAATATCTATGTAGGTTTTCTGTTTAGGTCTGCAAAAAGGGAAATATCTGAAACTAAAGGCAGAAGGAATCCAGCCGCAGGACAAGTCTATTTCCAAATCAGTACAGCAAGGTTTGGTAGCCAATAAAATTTCAAAGAAACATTAAAGATGTGTAAGCCATGATGCTCATATAGAAAAACAACAGAAGGCACTCCCTTTCGGATGGAACTAAGATTGAAACTTGAAATTAGAGAAGCAGAAGCAAGTAGACGGTTTTGACCAAAGAAGGATGGGTGAGACTCAAGAGGGCATATAACAAAGAACTCAGATATGGGACCAAGTTGTTAAGGGTTAAAAAGGTAACAGGGAACAAAGGAGCAAGTAAGCAACACCTTTGTCTTCCTCAGTAATTCACCAAAGAACATCCACCTGTCAACAAAATGGTAAATGAAGCTAAGAGGCTTAACTCTTGCAAGGTAGATGTGAACTTTTGGTTTCTGGCATGGAAATGATTATAAATTCTAGTTTCAGCCGTATATATGATAGTAGAAGTTATGTATTTCCTTACTATGGAACCTTGTAAATGTTTTGTGTAGCTAATTAGATGCGTCTTCCTAAAAGGTCACTTTGGTTGGTATTGTGTAGGCAGGATGCGGTCGTTGGTTTGATTCATAGGGATCTATTTTTGTCGAGTTCTTTGTTCATAGCATAGTTACCTTTCTGGTCTTAGGAGGGGAATGTATTCAAGGCAACCCCATGGTTTGTACATAAACCCTTTTTAATTAATTTTATTCTCTGATTTACTAAAAAAAACAAAGTGAATATTCGTGAAAAGCTTAAACTGGCTGTATATTGTATTATCGTTTTTGTAATTTGTAATTAATTCCAATTCTGAAAATCAAATAAAAGAGAAGATTTATGCTGTTAACAAAATGAAACATTTACGTAGAAGATGGCGAGGTGGAATTATTATGGAGTGAAGTTGAATTTATTAAGAATCAACCAAACTGATCGTTTTTGTAAATGCCCATATCCACTCTTCAAGGTTTTCTGTCTCAGGATTAGATTCCAGAGAATGAAAATGTTTGCATTTCTAAGTGACTTAGGAAGATGATTTTTCATTTTGTATGTTGATTTATGTTATTTAACCAATCAATTGGTTGTAACTTAATAGCTTAATTATCTAAAGACATTCTTTATTTTATACATATTTAGTTGTATGTTACAAATAAAATTATGATAATATCATAATTATAAGATTCATATTATCCTTATGTATTATCCTTAAATTGTTCCAATCATTATTCTAGAGACTAAACAATAATAAAACATTAAAAAAAATTAGTATACATTATGTTTTTTTTATAAAGGAAGTAGTCGAACAAACATGTGTTTGTTGGAAAACAAGTTCAGTAAATTGACTTTATATGATAATGTTATTTGAAAAATTACTTATATGCCTATGAAAATTCTCGTTGTAATGAATGTATAAGTAATCATTTGACTTGAGATCGAAAGTATCTCATACGAGATTGTTGTATTTTAATACCATTTATGACTTATTCTTGTTAAGGTAATTCAGTTAGTATTTATTGCATATAGTATGAATTATATGGAGATAACTACGTGATCAATACATAATTTATCTACTTAAAATGATTAGGGATAATATTCTATTATTCTCATTTAATACTAATTCAAGAAATCCTTTCTAAAATAGAATGACACTTTAGAAATATTTTTCAAATGTCATTAATATAACCAATTACTAATGGTAAAGAGCTAATATGATTGAACTCAAATAAAATAAACATTAATTCCATATTCCATATTCCATGTCTAATTAGAACATTAAATAAATTGAATTATACGAAAAAAATTATACATAGAAAGGTAGATAAAATCACTTTTTTATATTATTAATATTTGGATAGTCACGATACATGCCAATATTGAACTATAAATATAAATTATTTAACTAAAAAATAAAAGACAAATTGGAGAGTTTAATTTATCTAACTCTAAGTATGATTCAGGTTACAATTTATTTCCATTGCTAATATATTAAGAATCAAATGGGTCATGGTTAAAGAGAAAAAAAATATTTTAATCAAGGTAGACTTAATTATAAATTTTAAGAAATTTTAGGATTGAATATAAGGTATTCAAGGTAAAAGATATAGATATCCCATATAGTTTAAGAAATCTTTGAAAACCTTTAAAATTCTTGAGAAATTAAATTCCTTTTTTTAAATCTTCTTAGACTTTGGTTAAAAAATAACAGTAAATATTTGCAATACGAACATCAGATATAGACTAATCAAATATTGTTTATATGATTATTCAATTTAGCTTTTTAATTCAAATCGAACTAATTAAATATGAATCAACCTAATAATTTATTATATTTATCTTAAATAGTTAATTTAAATCAAATTTAATTAGTTCAAGTTAGGTTTAAAAGCTAAATTGGGTCACTATAATAATGATATTTGATTAGTCCACATATGATATTTATATTGTATATATTTTGTTGTTATTTTTAACTGAAGTCTAAGAGGAATTTTAAAAAAAAAACTAAAAACTGAAAGAATGTTTTTGAGAATTTTAAAAATCAAGAAGTTTTCCTAAGATTTCTTAAGCTACAGAGGAGATCTATGTCTTTTACTCGAGATATTTGATAAATAAGGACTAATATGAGATCTTAGATCTTATCTTAGTGCTAATTGGTATTTAGTATAACTAATTTTAATTTTAGTTAAAATTTAATTGAAATTAGAATTTTATTTTAGTTAAATTACTAAAAATTTCAAATTTTATTATAAATAAGTTGGAACTATAAAGAAGTTAGCACTTCTTGCGTACCTTGCCTATCCTACCCTTTCTATACTTGTACAGTTTTCTCAATGACCTTGTTTGGTGAAGAGGTGATAAGCTTTTTTTTAGCTGGTCAACCAATTTTAACTTAACTTAAGAAAAAAGCTCATAAGCTTGTTTAGTAAAGAGCTGATTGGGTTGGCTGATTCAACCTAATCAGCTAATTTTCAACCAGCTCCTCCATAGGAGCGTTTTATTCAATCAACTGATATTTTTTCGGCCTTTTCTCCATTTTACCATTGCTACACTTTTTTTTGTACATAGGAAGAAAACCCAAAAACAAACTATACTAGTTCAGCATTCGGCAGTACAACATGCCTTGCTGGTCTCGATAGAGAAACGCCATAATGGACAGTGGTGGATCCTTGAGTATAAATAGGCCCGGATTGGTAAGATATGCAAGCGACGCAAGGCTATTTGCACATTGGTTCCCTTCACGGTAAACGTGTTGAAGCGCGACTTCCCACTCTCGTTGTATGAACTGCCTGGTACTTGCAACCAAAAAGTTGTCATCAGAGAAAACAGGAAAAGATGAGGATAAGATGTTAAGAACCTCGAGGAGTTGACTTCGATGATGACCTGTCAGAACCTCAGGTTCCAAGCTAGAGTGAGCCCGGAATGGACGCCCTGGAGTTCGGCAGTGAGTGATGAACCGCATCCAATATGGTGAATGAATCCACTGCAATAATGATCGTGTCAGTCACTAAGTAGCCCTCCAGCAGTAGCAATATTGGTGCCATGGTGCACTGCACCATCAGTGTTTAACTTAACCCAGTTGTCGGGGGGTTTAGTCCAGCCCACTACACTACCCGCGGGAAGGCCCTGGGTTGGGAACACACAGTTCTCCGCTGTCCTCGCCTGTTCAATGCCTGCAGTGTAGGCAACTATGGCTCTAGGGCTGTCCTCTAGCGAGGCGAAGTCTATTTCAAACACGCTTTGATTGCGCCAATGCCATAAGAACCAGCAGGCAATGCCAAAAAGCAAAGCCCAATCAAAATGCCTTGCTTGAGAATGCTGTGTGAGATTAAAGGACACCCACAACTCGACGTCCTGATGAAAGAAGTCTGACCCAAGCAAATCTGGATGAAAGTTGCCCCAGAAAGTGTGGACTCTCGGGCAATCCCTCACAACATGGAGGATGGTTTCCTCCTGACCACAATGCAAACAGTTGCCCTCCATGGTAAGGTGGCGTTGCACTCTGTGATGATTGGTCAACAATTCCCTGTAGTCATTAACCAAAGGAAAGCCCTGATCCATTGAGGCCCTGCCCATTTCAAAATTAACTTCCAAATTGTTTTGGGCTCGTCTGGTGGCCGCCTTTCTATAACTCCATAAGCTGACGTCACTGTGAAATAGCCATGCTCTGTGAGCCCCCACCGGAAGGAGTCGGCTGCGATGTCGTCAGCAGTTGTAGGATACTCCGCAATATCCAAACAAACGAAGGAAGGAAGAAACTGTTGGAACATGTGCCATTTCTAGGTGTGATTAGCATTCCAGACGTCTGCTACAGTGACATACAGGTCTCCGTCAGGGATAGGGGTAATGGCTATGTTGATTAGTGGACCCCAATCCTTTAACCAATTGTCCATCCAGAACCGGATTCGCTGGCCATTACTGAGCTGCCAATGGATACCCTATTGAACGACTTGCCAGGTGGTAGCGATGCCCCACCAAGTGCTCGATGCCCCTGCCCTATCAATTTTCAGAGGGAGATGATACGGGTCAAGACGATATTTAGAGCGAAGGAGCTGGACCCATAGGGAATGGGGTTGTGTGAGTAGGGCCCATCCCAACTTAGTCAACAAAGCATCGTTGGACGTACGAATTTGTCGGATGCCGAGTCCCCCTGCTGTTTTGGCCCTACACATTGTGTCCCAATTGGCCAGATGCAGTTTCCGATGGTCGCCGGTAGAGCCCTAGACAAAGTCCAGCATGAGACGCTCCAAATCATCACAAAATCGGCATGGTAGTCTAACTGTTTGCATCATGTAAATGGGCAAAGCCGAGATGACAGACTAGGTGAGCGTGACACGACCTGCGAGGGATAAGACCTTTGCCTGCCATCCTGTGAGGCTCTGGTGCGCTTTATCCAGGATATGCTGGTATGTCTGGCGGGATGTCCTTTCGTGTAACAGGGGAACGTCAAGATATCGCCCTTGATTGGTCGTGCGCGAGATGTGTAGGTTCTGACTGATCCGAGATGTCAGTACGGTGGAGACGTTCTTGGAGAAAAAGATCCGAGTTTTGTCGATATTCACTTTTTGACCAGAGCTCGTACAGAATTCGGCCAGAGTGCGGCAGATAACCGGAACTTGAGAATTAAAAGCTTCAGCAAAAAGAACGAAGTCATCGATGAAAAAAAGGTGGGACAGTTTGGGGCTTGTGGGACTCAGTTGAATGGGATGCCATGAGAATTGACCCACCCATCGGGAGATAAGGTGGCCAAGGAGTTCCATGCACAACACAAAGAGATAAGGCAAGAGCGATTGCCTTGCCGTAATTCCCGAGAAGGGTTGAAAGGAGCAGTAAGGGTACCTTGCCACTGGATTTGGAAGGACATCGTGGTCACACACTTCATAATGATCGAAACGAGGTGATCCAGGAGCCCGATGTCAGTAAGGGTATCTTGGATAAAATCCCAGTGGACCTTATCATAAGTTTTTTCAAGGTCCACCTTTATAGCCATGAACCCTACCTTCCCCTTCTTCTTTCTCATCGAATGGATGACTTCCTAGGCGATGATGATGCTGTCGGTAGTTTGACGGCCAGGTATAAAGCTGCTCTGGGGAGCCTGTACCAAATGAGTCATGTGAGGTTTCAGTCGATTGATTATAACCTTCGAAATAACCTTGTAAAGCACATTGCAGAGGCTGATAGGCCGAAATTGTGCAATAGTCTTCGGGGAGGGAACTTTGGGGATTATGACCATTGTGGTACGATTCAAATATGGATCCCAACAGTCTTGCCGGAAGACAGCTTTGACGTACTCTATCACCTTTGGTCCAACCTGGTCCAATTTTTTCTGAGAGAAGAGGGCGTTGATCTCAAAAACCGCTGTCCGGATTTCAGTGGCATGTATAGGCTGGGAGAGGGGTTGCAAGCTGGCGGTCGAGAGAGGGGGGAAAGCGCATGGAATCGGCCAACAGGGCGATGGCCCGTCTTCCTAAGTATACAGGTTGACAAAGAAGTCCCGAGTAATCTGACGCAGCTGAGCTGGGTCCGAGATCTAGGATCAAGTAGGGTCTAGGAGGTGGTCAATCTTTAGCTTTTTCCATTTGGAGAGGGTCAGGCTGTGGTAATACTTTGTGTTTCGATCCCTTTTAGAAAACTAGTCGCAGCGGGTTTTTTGATGCCAATAGAGTTCTTCCTCGCATAAAACTTGCATTAACTCACCACTTAAAATATCCTCGAGGTCTAACAAACTATCCATATTATCATTGGTTATGGCCTATTGAATGCCTTGCAGTCTAGCTAAGAGTCATTTTTTCTGATGGAAAATATTCCCAAAGTCAGAGTTGGTCCATCACCTAATGTGCGAGGAGAACAGAGCTATAGACTGACTCAGCGTCTCCGCAGTAGGGAGCCAATGCTTGGCTACAACGTCGTCGAACCTAGGGTGGGTTAACCAGGCATTTTGGAAGCAAAACATTTGTGGGCCACGAATGGGCAGAGCCCGGTTATACAGCTAGACGAGCATTGGTCTATGGTCAAACCCAAGGAAGGGAAGATGGTGGTTTTCGGTGTGAGGGAAAGTGTGCAGTCATGTAGTCGAGCCAAACATTCTGTCTAGTCGGCCTTGAACTAACCCACGACGCCACGTAAAGCGGGATCCAATAAATTCGAGATCATGAAGACTGCTCTCATGTACCTAATCTTGGAAGCATTTGTGCACCACCCGGGTACCCCTAGCTCCTCCACATTTATCCTTTATCTCTAACTTTTCATGAAGTCCCCTCCAATTAGCCAGGGTTTGTGCATATTCCTGCCGACCTAATCTAAGAGTGGCCAGAGGTAAGAGCAAGAGGAGGCTTGCGGGCTAGCATAAACTGCGGTAAAGTCGAAACAGGTGTCGACATTTCTGATCGTAGTATGAATGAATTGGCGATGAGCAAGGACAATGGAGATATGAAATTCCTCTTTCCAAAGAAACCATATGCCTCCAGAGAAGCCCTCGGCCTCTACTCGAATAGTAGGGTAAGCTATACAACTCAGTGGCTAATATATTATAGCCATTGGCAACGAGCCATACAATTCAGGCGTATACATATATATATATATATGTACCAAAGTATGCATATATATATCCTATTTAATCTAGGAATTCTATCATCCACACTTCAAGCTAAAAAATTTCATAATTTGAATGTCATCACATAGAACATATCATGAAGACTCATCCATCAAAACATAACACTCAAACATGCATCATACTTGACAGTTCAATTATGTAATTCACAAATAATTGGCTCGAGGGTTCCATGGAAACAGAATAGAAAAACCGAAGTTTACCCCATGAACAGAATAAGTCCAATTTCGGAGCTCATATTCCACAAGCGGACAGCTGGCAGAAGGTTCTTGTCAACAAGAACGTGACGAATATAATGGTTCCACTCTCGCTCAAACAAAAGCACATAATCATGCTCAAATCATTTTATGAAATGCTTTCATACTTTTCATGCTCTTTCCTTTCCTTTCATTTATACAAAATGCCATGACAGATATCAAGGCATAACATAATCAAAATCACAATTCAATTATATCAAAACGTCATACATCTTTCAATGCATAACATAAAATGCATCATAGCAATTCTAATAGAGAACCATGGGCATGTGAAAGACAAGAAGAGAAGCATCCATGGTGTGATTCACCTCAAGGAAGCCTAGGATGTGACTTGCTTGGACACGAGCTTGCAAAAGGAGGCTTAGGAGCTAAAATTGGATCAGATTTGAAGTCTGAATGTTCAAGGCAAGGGGATGAACGAAATTCCCATATCAAAGGCCCAACATTCAAGTCTAATGTTCCTAAAGATCCATTACAAGATGTTGGAGGCCCAATGACAAGAGTTAGGGCCAAAGCAATGAAGCAGGCATTGAATTGTTTAATCCAAGACCTTCAAGAGATAGAGCCCATATTGTTGAGTCAGATTTCATATCATAAAGGTCCAAGAGGCATTGCCTTACTCCTTAAAGCCTAACATAAAGTGCCTAAAGGCCCATATGGAGTCCAATTGGAAGAACTCACTTAAAATACCATGTGACAAGCATGTGCCACTTAAAAATAAGGATAAGGACTTGATCTATAAGGTCCAACATGTTCATATCATGTTTTAATTAGTTTCCTTTTTGTTTTCCTTGAAGTAAGGTTATCTAGTGAACACCTTTATAAGTTTATTTTGTTTCCTTTTATTTAGTTTCTTCTTTAGGACATTAAGTTAGGAAGTTTTTCCTATAAATAAGCACCCTCTATGTACTTTGAAAGGGGATTTTTCATTCAGAAATAATATTGAGACCTTTCTTACTTTCTTTAAGCGGTCTTCCTTTGTGGCCTCCCAAGGTTAGAGTTCTAAGAGACAAGTTCTCTTAGGGTTTTTTTTTCATTGACCAACATTCTTGCTAGGGTTCTAAGAGACAAGTTCTCTTAGGGTTCTTTTGATCGATCAACATTCTTCTAACCTCCTATTTTCTCTTTATGTTTTATTTCTATCTTTTCAATTTTGTTTCTTGTGATTCCGTGTGTTTGCTTGATTCTGGTCATTCTCGAGCATAGCTCCATCTTGTTGAAGGTTCTCTAGGACAAGTTCCTATTGGGTCTGCCATCATTTGGTATTAGAGACCTTTGGTTGTTAGATTTCAAATAACTATCCTTTTGTTATTTATTTTCGTTCTTCTTCTCTGTCCGTTTTTCATCCATTGTTTCGTTCACTTTTTCTTTGAGTTTTTGGCTGAATAATAGGTGTTTCTTCAAGTTCAAAATCTCTTCTTTCTCCTCGTTTTGGAATCGTTCAAATCTAAGCTTTCCAAAGTAAGTTACACTAAGTCAAAATTTGAAAGCATCCAGCTTTTTAAAATTACTTTCCTTCCAGATTTATTTGTTTGAACTTCAAATTATCTGGAAAAAAGTAGAAGTAAAAAAAAAGAAAAAGGAAATTCGTCAAAAAATAGAAAAAAAAATCGTCAAAAAAGAGAAAAAGAAAAAAATTCATCAAAAAAAGAAGAAAACAGTTAATGTGTGTGTTGCAATTTTTTTTAGGGAAGTGGAGTCCAAGTTTGTTACTTTCCTAATTGTAATTAAATAAAGAGAAAATCTTTCTTATTGCTTGAACTAAAATTGCAAGTACTTTCCTAGCTTGTATTGCTTAGAACTTGCTTACATTCCTATTTGCTTCACTTTCTTATTTCAGTTACTTTCCTATTTTGCTTTTAGTTTCTTATTTTCTTTTCTTACCTCATTCATCTTTCTTTAGCTTCAAGTTGACTTTGCTTAAGGTAATCACTTCCTTAATTCATTCCTTATACTATTTTTCCACACTCTATTTCCCTTTTTAGATTCTATGAGAATTTTATCTTAGGATTCTAGTTTTGGCTGCCACTTGGTTTGATTGCTTCTATTTGATTGTATCTTGTTTCGAATAAGAATACTGTAGAAAGCAAGCTAATGTTAAAAGGCAAGAGTGTTTGCATTATATAAAAAAGTCATTTTTTGTGTGAAACACGAGTTGTTTGACATATGTTGACTGTATACACGTAAGGTTGAGTGGTGAGGTCCATATTGTTTCTATTGTTCACTAATATTTTGTAGTTCATAAACATGTCTCAAGAAGATGAATCACCTAAGCAAGAACTTAAAGTCTTTATGAAGGTTGTGTAAGATCAATTCCAGAGGTTGAATGCTAGGTTGGATGACATCCAATCCACGTCAAACTCCAAAGTTCCTAGAAGAGTATTCCATAGAGAAGATGAAGATGTGCAATCCGAGGATGAAGGTAGCAACACTAGGAGAGGCAGACAAGCTTCTTCTCGTAATGAACTTGATAACATAAAATTGAAAATCCCTTCCTTTTAAGAAAAAAATGATCTTGAATTATATTTAGAGTGGGAGAGGAAAATAGAACATGTATTTGAGTGTCATACATATAGTGAAGAGAAAAAAATAAAACTTGTTGCTGTTGAATTGTGTGACTATGCTAGTATTTGGTGGGATCAATTGCAAATAAATAGAAGGCGGAATCTTGAAAGACCAATCCGCACATGGCAAGAAATGAAAGCCATCATGAGAAAGCGCTTTGTTC